>JAUTDX010000714.1:0-104107 GCA_030844895.1 Ambrosia x helenae | reverse complement strand
GGCTTAACATGCCAAAAAAAATGCTGTTGTACCTTCTTGACCCTATCCTGCATAACCAAATACCTCTTTTCCGAATCGAAACAAGGATGTTTTTCAAATTCGGTATGTCTTTCTCCTTCACGAAAACCGCAAACGACTCCCAGTTCAAGACCTCGAAAAACGGGGGAACAAAGTTGTCGGATATGATCACTGGGACGCACTCGTAGAAGATGGCCTCCACAAACTCTGGGACTGTTGACTTCATAGCCCTTTGCACATATGCAATACTTGCTGCTCTGCATGTATTGAATATAGTTTTGGTTGTGTTTGGATTTTGGTAGCTTTCCAAATATTTTCATATCGGGGTCTTTATTTTCCCAGTGTTGTAAAAGAATTGGGCGGACGTCACCGTGCATTCGGCCTGCAAAGAACGCTAGTGTCGTGCGTTGGGAAGCGGGCTTCCCGCCAAATTCTCTTAACGGGTTCTTAGGTGAACTAATCAATGTTTCGGGTAAAGGAACGTCTTTTCCTAGTGTAAATCCTTCCTTTTTGATGTCTGAGTTGCACATAGCGCGTATGCAAGTATCCATATGTTTCTTTGTTATGGATGGGGTCTGAAAGTAACATGTAAATCGAAATAAGAAACCTGAAATTTTATTAAAAATGGAGATGACTAATGGATTTAGAAATGCACAAGACCCGCGCCTAATAACGCCTGGTCCTAACATGGGCAGGAATTAGGAAAAGACCAGACGTCTTAACATGAGCCGAGAAGACCTGTCTCCTGAAATATTGGCATTCAATGGACCCGCCGGGCCTGCGCAGTCCCATTAAAGCATGGTCCAACTTTTTTGTTTTGTCTAGAAAATAATTGAAAAATACTTGCCTTACAAAAATCTTAGTAGAGTATATAAACCCTTGACAATAACTCAAAAGAGTTATTAAAATTACTTCAAATGTTGTTTATGAACATTAAACTAAAAATATTGCATAAAAAGATTTAATAAGTCTAAAAGATTCAAAAGCTTAAAAACTGAACAAAATTCAAAAGGTAGCTTTTGGACTATTGGGTCAAAAACTTGTTTTTTTTATTATTTATGAAAAGGACAATGCCTAAGTAGCTGTGAGTCCAATGGTTTAAAAAAACGGGTGAGGCGTGCGCCTCAAGGCGAAACTCTAAAAAAACGAGTCTGAGGCGTGCCTCGTGGGGTTCAGAGTGTACATACGCCTCTGAGGGCTGAGGCGCTAAGAAAATGTGCGCCTCGGGTGCGCCTCAGGTGGTTTAGGGTGTGTTTTTGATGTGTTTTAGACTTATTGGGTCAATTATTTCATTTTGATGTGTGTTTTTTGATGTTTTAGACTTTTCTAGGTCAAGTATTTTATTTTTTATAGACACATAATTTTTATATTTATTTTTGACTGCGCCTCGGGAATACGCCTCGGTTCGCCTCGAGACTCACGCCTCATGAGGCGAAGGAAAACGCCTCGAGGCTCATTTCCGTTCTTTTAAACTTTGGCTGTGACCAGTTAGGACCACACTTTCAGGGCTCTACAAGACCGGGCTTAAACCGACATTACGAAGAAAAAAAACTAGGACCAAATACTATGTTCCAGGCTTAGCCCGGACGATTTTGGGCTTTGTCAAGCCAGCCAGGCTTGTTTATGCACCTTTAAATGCAGTTATAAAAATCAGATTGGATGTTATATAGCTTACCCAATCATGACAAGCAACAAAGAAATGATCAGATCCACCGTTCGGTTCCAGAAATTGTATTTCCCCGCGATTAAGTCAACGTAGTTCTTCAAGTACTGTACCATGTTTTTGTGACTGTGAGAATCCAGAACATATAGCTTTTCTTCCAACATCCAGAGCTAAACGGAATGTAGAACAAATGTGCCTGTTTTGGTTTCTTAGTAACAAACTGTTGGCTTGCTTTCATATTCTTCATGAACCATCCTTCAGACGCGTATATTCCCTTAAGCACCGCTTGCGGCTGGTGAAATATGGGTTTGGCTCCTCCTTGTATATGTGTACCTTGAGAATCTTTTCCATTAACTCGTAACTCCTGTATTCAACGATAAGATAATCTTAAGAATTAAGATTTAAGAACGCGTGTGCAGCCATTTTTAATTTCATAAACGGTTAAAAATATGTATTCACCTCTGAAACCTTGAAACGTTAACGTAAAGGGGAGGATAAAGTCTAGGATCGTTTTCGTTCACACGAGCGTTCTCAATCTGATGTTTCGCGTCTAGTAACTCCTTATCGACTGCTGAAGACCATCGCGGTTTCTATAACAATTTTGAGTAACTAAGAACTTACTTTGACTTAAATAATTCCATGTGACCAGAAATGAAAATATAGGAAACTAAGAGGGTGTTTGGGATTGCGTTTGAATCTGATTTTCAGATTATTGCGTTTTGAAAACGCAGATAATCAGTTTTTAGTGTTTGGGTTGCGTTTTGAAAACGCAGACAATCAGTTTTTTAGGCTACCAAAACGCAATAATCTATAAGAAGCTCCACACATGCTTTTCCAAAACGCATAATCTGTTTTGAATAATCAATCCCAAACACCCCCTAAGTTGCATACCATTGAACGCGATGAAGCTCGATTACGAGCCAACATATCACGCATCTCTGAGATTGTCACTGCATCCCCTTAATAACACCTTCTTTTACAGATGATTTATCGTCTGAATGAACAGGATTCTTCTCTACTTCTTTAAAATCTTTAACAGGTTTTGATACATCTCTACTTGATTTAGATGTGTCGGGACCTAAAGGTAGTGTAGGCGTACTTAGTGTCGTATTTACTGCTGTAGGGAGCGTTAAAGCTGGTGAATTCGGTGGTAAAAAGGTTGACGATACTGGACTTGAAGCGTCTGGTATATTATTATGTAAATTACTAATATTACTGATATTCGAGGCATAATAAAGGGTGGTGTTCGCAACTATTTGACCCTCGCTGACAGAGAATAAAGGATGATACAACGTAACGATTTGGAAACTCGAAATACTGAAACATCATAAACAAAGCAAATACCGCTGCTACAAGCCACACGAATCGCTTGGTTTCCAATATGTACTGAAGATCATAACCCATTGTGAGGTGGATAAAAGATGATTGAAACACGACGATCTATCAACGCTGCAAGTTTAACAGCTGGTTTTATCAGATTCACTTTTACGGACTAATAATACCAACAGTTCTACGCTAGTCTTTCCATAGCAGTACAAAAGAATACAGCTAAACAAAACTACATCTAAAACTGTATATCAGTACTGAAAATCGTTAATAATTACGCACTTCATTACTCTAAACTCTTCCATTTACTGGCAATTCGATCAAAAACACTAACTTTTCCACATAGACACAAAATAATACAGTTAAACAAAACTAAATCTAAAATTTGTATATGGGTACTGAAAATTAACCATAATACGGTTTTTTTCATCATCCTCATCACCTTAAAACTAGTTGAACATAATATAAGTTACAAATCCCAATACCAAAACTCTATTATCATAGCAACAAACATTGCAAGCAGAGGCGGGACCCCCTTAAATTAGTGCAGTTTTTTAGGCAAAAATCCTGCTCGCCCCCTTAAAATTTCGGTTAAGTCCTGAGATGCCAAAGCAACAAACATTGCAAGCAAGGGGCGAGACCCCCTTATATTTTGGTGGAGTTTTTAGGCAAAAATCCTGCTCACCATCCTTAAATGTTCGGTTAAGTCTTGAGATGCCAAAACTCTATTATCATAGTGACAAACATTGCAAGCAGAGCGGGACCCCCTAAAATTTAGTGTTGTTTTAAGGCAAAATCCTGCTCGCCCCCTTAAACGTTCAGTTAAGTCCCGAGATACCAAAACTCTGTTATCATATCAACAAACATTGCAAGCAGGGGTGGGACCCCTTAGATTTAGTGTAGTTTCATTGGTTTTAAAAAGCGCACAAAAGAGACGAGGTCTAAACCGACGCGCAGAGCGCAAAAGCGGTGGGCTTTTCGTACGCGAAGCGCAAGGTGATTATATAATTTTTTCTATATATCCTATAGGTTTTTAGCATCCTTACCAAAAAATATAGATATAAATAAGGGTTATATATGATTTAACTTAAATGTATATAGCTATATGTGTAACACTTTGAAGCAAAAAAACACCCCCTGTACGAAAAACGTGCTTTTCTGTGCTTTTTTTGTTTTGCCAAAAAAGCGCGTTTTTCTTGCGCTTTTTGTACACTCCGCGCCTTGAGTGACATAAGGCGCATGGATCTACGCCTCAGGTCGCCTCGCGCTTAAGCGCGCTTTTTAAAACCTAGGTAGTTTCTAGGCAAAAATTCTGCTCGCCCAACTTAAATGTTCGGTTAAGCTATCAATGTTCGGTGTGTGTGTTAATTCATTAGAATAATTTTTAAATGTTCGGTCCCCCCCCCCCCCCCCCCCCCCCCCCCCCCCCCCCCCACCCCACCACACACACACATCCCAGAAAATAAATCATGGGTCCGCCACAGATTGCGCAAGCAAACCAACATTGATCCTAACATTTCATACAATCCCTATATATTCTACCAACACAATGTAAAATTCATAACCCATCTCCAAATAAATACCCAAGAAAAAACTTCAATGTTCAATAGTCAATACTTACCTAATCCCTTACACAAACAAACAAATATCAAAACCCACCTACAACCCAACATGAACACGATCACAAACTAAAAAAACAGATAAAAATATAAACAGAAACATCCCCAAATCATGCAAAATCATGGTGTGTGTTAATTCAGTCGAATAATATGTGCAAACGATCAAGAAACTTACAGAGAGTATTTGTTTGTTTTCGTGAATTCGAATGAAATAAAAAGAGATTGAGTGTAAATACAGTTTACCTGTTGGAGAGTAGCAGCCATATAGAGGTGAATGGTCTGGGAAGGTTGGTCCGGACTTTTATGCCAGACGTGTAACAAAAGCAGAGGAATATTATTATTGTTAATGTTGTTGTTATTATTATTATTATTGTTGTTGTTTGATTTGATGGGAGATTGGTAAAATGATTCTCAAAAATATGTTTATAATATATGTTGAGAATATTGAAAAGCTTCAAATTGGTCCTTCTACTTTTTTCCTGAAGTTTTAACTTTCTTAGGGTTAGTATGGATGAGATGAGGTGATTGAGGTCGGTACTGGTACCGAAATGACCGATCTTGAAAATTGTTAAATTGGGTACCGGTATGGCCGCCTATGGGTATCAAAAATACTCAGTATGGTATATGTCGTTATTTGAAGGTGAAAATTAGTAAAATTGTGATGTCGAACCAAAAGTACCGATTTAGAAACCTCAACAAGTGGGTACCGAATTTGTATTAATGATCACTTGGTACGGGAAGCTCGGTACTGGAATTGATATGGTACCAATTCAGTTTGGTACCTAGTCCACTGGTTCGTCTGGTCATCCCTCTAAAAGAGTATTAATGTAAATAGACGAATAGGGAGGATATTCGATACTTAAACGGACAGACGTTCTTGTTAGTGTTTGTATGTGTTCAAACAATCAAACGTATCGGGTGAAGTCTTACTCATATAGACTGAATTTGTTGTATACTTTCTGGGAGAAATATGACATCAAATGGTAGAAGCAAACAAAGTAAGGTCTAAGATGGTGAGAGGCTACTCTAGATGAAACCCATACCTCTATCCCAAGAGATAGAGAGGCTACTCTAGATGAAACCCATAACTATGTATGTTTGTATCCGTTTATTAGTATTTTAAACGAGCTTATTTAAAAGTATATATAAACAAAGAACATGAATGTGTTTGTGTGCGTCTATTCCTTAGTCAATTACTCAATGTTTGGTTTGCTATTTGATTCGGTTTGTCCATGATGGGTCAAACAATATTACCAATAACTAATGGAAAACTAAATTTAAATGAATATAAAAAAGAACATAATCAAACAAAAATAAAGATAAAAATAAAAAAATGCGTAAAAATGAATGAACATAAACAAAATAAATGGACAAACAAGACATGTGTTCTTATATGTGCATTTAATATGTGCATTTAATTAAATGAACAATTTCTTTTGTTAATATTCATGTTAGTATTAAATAAATGAAATTCACGTCGAACCATTCATTGAACATACAGTTTGACAACTCAAGTTATTGCATCATCATTCATCAAACTGATGTGGAGAAGGCAGAAAAACTTGATTTACGTTTTTCTAGTTATGTTTCATTTTAAAATACTAGTCTAGTGAACTTTTTGCATTATTTAAAAGTCAAAGGGGTTAGATTGTCATTGCAGAAAACACAGTGGGTATAAATGTAAAGTTGCTTCATCGTGTACTCTCCCGGAAAAGCCGCTCATAATTAAAGACTTTAAAGATCCCAACGACAGGAGCTTTTTGACAATTACTTAAAAAAAGGTGGAACCCATGAATTTGTCCTGTCAAAAAAAGTTTATATTGAAGAAAATATTAATAGTGATGAAAAATAAAAAATTATCGATTTAGAGGTCGTAGTTTCTGATTTAATCTCCCATTGATAAGTTTAATTAATTTAGATGAGTTGATAGCTAATTACCTAACACCCAAGGGTAATTAGAGCACTCGCAATGATCAATTTTTAGGTGTTTGTGTAGAAAAGATGGGTGGAGTTGTGAGGCTAAAGTGTGGCTATGGGTGTGGTTCTCCCTTCCACCTTAGCGTCACGTCACTCTCGCTTTCTCTTCTCTCAAATCAAGGAAATGGTTTCTCATTCTTCCCCTGCATTTAACATGAGAGAGAGAGAGAGCGCGCGCGCACGCTCGGGGAGGAGGGGCGGTGTTCCCCATCTCCACACTCCATGGTCTGAGAGATGGGCAAATCGTTCATATGTACAAACACCTAAAACCAAGGGTTATCAGTGGGGAGGGATGAGAGATGAGAGATGATGTATCAGCCATTTTTAGTGAGGTGGGGCAATATGCAAGTGGTAGTGTTTGATAAGCTGTCGACTTGTCGGTTTTCTCTCCTCTTTATTGTGGATGGTCTTCCCCGACGCTGTTGGTCAATTTATTTTGGTTGATACAAGCCGTTAAATCATAACTTGATCTAACGGTGTATAACCTAACCCGAGCAATAGAGGCGACTTTTTTACAAGTCGCCTCTAATGCTCTCAATTCTTGTGGTGTACGCAATGTCTATTAATCCAAGTATGGGACATGGTCTTACAACTGGAAATGACTCTGAAATTACCAACACATCGCATGGCCAACCTAATTGGACATTATACTAGGTTATATATAATAGTATAATACAAATAAGGAGGACAAAAAGGTAATTTTACATAGTTTAAGAGTTTAAATAATACAACTTATAAAACATATGATACATCTTTTAAAATATATTGTTGATTTTATACCAACTACCCCTCACGATTTGTAAACAATCATAATTTTTCATAGTTAACATTTATAAAAAGCAATTGCACCATAAACGAGCATTTTATTCTTTAATTTGAGCATGACATTAGTAATGTTTTTTTTGCTTTAAAAATAATAACATGTTACATGATTGCCGATGTTTATGTTCTCTGCCGAAACACGCGGACACCCTTCTAGTTACTTATAATGTAACACCCACCTTCAAGTTTGAGCATAAATATAAATTATGTTTAGCTGTTAAAAATGCAGTTAACAAACTTCCACGTGATGTTTTCTATAGAATATCATATAACTATTCCCTAATTCTATCATGGTCACATGGTGCATGTGTTGCTATAGTCTCATCTTCAAGCTTAATTTCCTAACAGTTCTATACTTCTTAGTTCTTAGGGTCTTCAAAAAGATGTATGTAATCTGCTCTCATTATCAAACAGTTGTGTACTTCCATTGGACAAATAGATTCCTTTAATGTTATGCAAAACTTCAATACTCAAAAATATATTTAATAGGCCAAGTTGCTTTTTTTTAGAAGTGGCTTCCAGTACATTCAAAAATTAAGTAATTATTGAATATTAATTTAAGTAGTGTAGTTGATAACTAGTTAAAATTTTTTTTTTTTTTTTTTTTTTAATATATCAGAAACTTCATTAGTAACTCTTGTTGTCTCATAAAAAAAATGAAGCTCAGATACGCTTATAATTCGAATAATCGAATAATTGTGATGACCCAACATCACCATAAGCGAATTTCCTCATTGCATGCACCAGCCGGAATCGAACCCGGGTCTGTACCGTGGCAGGGTACTATTCTACCACTAGACCACTGGTGCTTGTTGAATGATTAGGTTCAAATTCCATTTGATTAATAAGACATATTTTAGCTGTACTTTTAGTCAACGGGTCTACCTATCAACTTGTGTCAACTTTTTGAGCCAGCTTGTCTTATTTCCAACTCACACACTAGTCTACTACTAAACTGCACCTACTACACCTTCTTGTTCACGAGTAGGGTTGAACCTTCACCCCTTGAAAATACAAAAGGGAAAATCACCATAATAGCCCGTTAACCGAGTGAAAAGCATAAATAGCCCCCTCCCGTCTCTTTGGAGAGACGGGTCACGTTTCCCAACCCGTCTGAGTCGTCTCCCGAGAGGCCTTCGCTTCCAGCCAACAGAGGACCGCCACGCGTCGTTGTTGATCCCGAGACAAACCTGAGACATGAGACAGACCTGAGACGTCACCGGTGACGTCTCCGGAAACGGGTCACCAAGTTCTAAAGACGTTTCCGATGGGTTTCTATAGAGACGTCTCCGGTGCTGGTGTCTCTGTGTTTTTTTCGGTGACTTCTCCAGTGGTGGTGGCGTCTCCGGTGATGGTGGCGTCTCTGTGTTTTTTTTTTCGGTTCTCCGGTGGTGGTGGCGTCTCCGATGATGGTGGCGTCTCCGGTGATGGAAGAGAGGACAGACGGAGGAGTCTCCGGTGAAGGGACGAATGAAGGTAGAGAGAGGAAGTCAATTTTGTAGAATGCATGGTGAACATGGTTTGGTTTTTGAACTTGCAGTTCTTGACATAACAATCGCAAAAGGATGCCCAAGGAAAAACATGAATTCATAAGTTCTGGGGATGGGTTCTTTTTAACCAGGAGGAGAAGAGAGGAAAGAGAAAGAGAGTGATGAGGTGTTGGTTTTTTATTGGTCCATATGGGAGACCTCTCAAGAGACGTTTCAGAGGTCTTGGGAGCCGTGACCCGTCTCTTCAAAGAGACGGGAGAGGGCCATTTTGGCAAATCACACGGTCAACGGGCCATTTTGGTCATTTTCCCAATACAAAATCGTATCTTAGATACCCGCTAGCCCCACTTACGGTGTGCACATATAATGTATATATGTGTGGCCCTCGGGGGGCAAAAGTAAAGTTGCACTAGTTTTAACGTTATTTTACTAATTTCGTGAAAATGACGTTAAAAACGACGGACGGTTAATCATGCATCATGTGGTGGCGTTGATAGCCAAAAGACAAAGGGATACATGCACTGATCGGGTTTGTCCCGATTACTAAGTGTTCTGTTCCTTATGTCCAAGGCTTGATACCAAACCACATCGAGCCGGGGGTCTCACTGGAAGCAGCCTCTCTATTCTTAGGGGTAGAGGTAAGGCTGTCTACATCTTACCCTCCTCAGACCCTACCTTAGCTTTGCTATAGGTGGGATTAACTGAGTATGATGATGATGATGATCTTAGATACCCACTATAACGTACGAATAAAAAAATTGCTACTTGTATATAGTAAAGTACTAGTAGTTTGACCCGCGCGTTGCAGCGGGCGAATTTATACCTTATAACGTGGTAGTAGTCACACAACTATGGTAGGCTTATGTTCCTTTGTCAACGTCTAATAATGGTCACAAATTCTTAGTGGTGCATGCATTCATAAATAAAATTAATAACATTCTGCCAATCTTTTATTATGAGTAGTCTTAGAATCCCAAATTACACGACACACAAAAATACAATTGCAAGTGGGAAGTGAAAAATAAAATAGATCAATCCCTTATTAACCCCGCCATAAAGTCAATGGGATATTCTTGACTATTTAAAGATTTCTAACCGAAATTGCCGTCAAGCCATCAATCTCCTTTTTGAGTCCAAACAACCTGTTTTCTAGAGACTTGGTGTCAGGAATAATAACCAGTAGATAGCTATATATTTAATAAACATGTTATATAAGTTGTTCAAAGACATGGAAAAAAGTATTTAGTGACCTTTGACTTTTTTTACTTGTAAGTCTTTAATTTAATAACTTTTTATAAGATTATTTATGAAGATCAGTATTATCAAATATCTAACCAGTAAGCAATATGTTTAAAATTTAAAATGGTTACTTACCTAAGAGCAACGTGCTCTGTGCCTTCCAAATTTACTCCCTTCTAAGTTAACTCGTTTATGAATTCAAATATTGTGTCTAATAGTAGTTGAAAACTTAGACATTACCAAATGTGGAGACAAGAAGAAAGAGCAGCAACGAAAGACCACTGTCACCATCTATGCATAAAAAAAGTGTTAATATTTGAGGCGCCTTAGCGAAAACTTTGAATTAGTTGAATATGTTGTGCATACATGGCATTTTGTTTAATTTATAGAAGTTGAATTAGAGTAATAATTGTTTTATTCTATATTTCATTTCTCTTAATACTTAATATTTTGACAACAACCAAATCACAATAGTGTGAATGCCTTTTTCTAATAGGAGCAAACTGACACTATTTTCACATGACTTAAAATCCAACAAAATTAAATATTTGATTGCAATATGAAACATCAAATTTAGTCTTTCGATATCACAAAATACAACATAGCATATGGCTATTAAATCAATATCATCAATAAGCAACCTTGAAGTCATTTTTAAGTTGTTGGTATATAATTATTTCCAACTTCTATTTCTTTTCTAAGACAGCCCTAATCGCATATGAAAGCATTCTACATGAGAAAAAGAAATTACAATCAGAATGATACTTGTGCCTCTCTCCTATCGCTTTCCTGTAATAAACAAACAAGTAAAGGGATACGAATTTAACAATCAAAACAACAATATAATTATTATATTATAAACGTACGAAAAATTGATTTGAAACCTGGAAATATATGGAGGTGAAGAAGCAAATGTAGGTTGTATAATGGAAATTGGTGACCATATAAAGCATTGAATTGATGGTTGCCTTCGTTTCCTCTTCTAATTGGAAATAAAGGACTCAATGAACATCATTGGTTTTATAAATTGGGTTTAATGAAATTTATGATGGGGTTACATGTGGAGAGTGATAAAAAGTGTGTATTATAGGCATATACAATGAACATTACATCTTGTACATAAGGGCATAAATGGAACAAAATGGTCAAAAATTACACATTTCTAAAGAGCCCTTTCAACTCCCATCTTAAAATAGTGGTAAAATGACTATCTTAGCCATCTCTCCTTCTTAATAAGGTAACATAGATATATGTCATTATATTTTCATTATAAATTGTCATCATCAAAATAACTTAAGGAAAGTGTTTCGATTATTAGATAATTATCCAAATTACATCACACAAAGCATTTCTTTTAGCTTAACTTAGAGTTGACCAACTCCACCGATAACCAAAGTAGTCACCCATTTTGTATGTTGGGTGGTTAAGTAGCGTTACTAGAAGTCTTGAACTTAAAATTTTAATACTATACAAACCCAACAATATACTATTTATATCACTTGAACCATAATACTATATAATATGTGTATTTACATATTAACACAAACGTGATCCATTTAACCGAAAAAAAAAATAATACTTTTAAGCTACAATTTACATCAAAAATTACAAATGTGTACAAGTAGTTATACACAAGATGCTAAATCTCATGTCCACTTCTTTATTAACCTTTACCTAACTAGTTTCATGTATTACATATAACATAACTTTTACAAACATAAGTATACATATAAATGGTTAAACATGTTAAATGTGAATCCAAACCTAAACCCATATAAACTAAACCAAAACTAAACTATTAATTTCATGTCATGTCAAAATTCTACACATCCAAACTTTTTTATTCATTTATTTTTAACTTGACATTTATCCACCCCATTGAAATCAAACATTAAAACTTCTACCCCAAATGTTTCTTTCACACCAACTCCAACAACCAAATCTCCCTCCTAATCCACCTAGTTACCACCATTATAATCCCAAAACAAAACCTACAAACCATTTCAACATCATGGCTAGAATTCACTCATCAACAACTTTGGCCGAGACGCACTCATGGCGCTGCTCGTTGTTCTTGGTGCTAATGTTGGTGTTAAGTTGTTGCGAGTCGTTTATCACTAAAAATGAAAGAATTGTAACACGAATGCAACCAAAAGACAATGGTTATGGGCCATGTGACGAAATCTATATGGTTAGTGAAGGGGAGACGTTGCATACAATCGGTGAAAAGTGTGGGGATCCATATATTGTCGAAGAAAACCCGCATATTCATGATCCAGATGATGTGTTTCCAGGACTTGTGATCAAGATTACACCTTTCAAGAATAAGTAGTCTCACTTTGGAGGTTTTCTTGTTTTTATTTATGCTCGGTATTTTGTAAACAAAGTTGTGAAGCAAATGTTCAACTAATGAGTTCATGAGCAAATTGGAACTGAATACATATAACAACAAAACTTAAATTCGAATGTTAAGTGAAATCTTGTATTAGCATCGTAGCAAGACTTAAATAAAACAATTATTGGATTTCTCTTTGAAACAAAGAGTCAAAGATGTCTTGAATATATGGAGTATTGGGCTTCAAGGATAATAAGTGGGCTCTAAAGGTCCACATATCAGGTATTGGGCCATACCCAGCTCCAGGAGTCTAGGTTGAAACCGGTTATGGGTATGGTTAACAAGGTCAAAAGCCAGGTATGACAATATCTAGGTCGGGTATGAAACCCGATTTTGGAGAAGAAGTGATCAGTTATTTCAGTGTCGTTCCGGGTTTTGATCGGTTCGTGTAGGGTATAGCTAGGTTGGAACCGGTTAAAAAGATAAGGTGTGAAACCGCTATATCTGAAACGTAAGGTCGGGTATGGAACTGGGTACACCCCATACCAAGGTTTTTTTTGTTGAATATTGGGTTCCTTGCTTGGGTTTTTTGTGCATCTACAGTGAGCCCCCTCCCAATTTGTTTGAGCCGTTGGTTGTGGAGAACATATGATAGATGTAATGATTAATCTTGATGATAGGCGATAGCACAATAAATACGTGTTCGGCATTTTTTAAATTCTTTGCAGTTTAAAAAAAAATTCACAATTTTTTAAAACTTTTTGGCAATTTTTAAAAATATTTTGTAAAATTTTAATCCATATAGGCATTTATAAGCAATGTCAAGATATTAAAAAAAAAAAACTAAATAAACGAAATGTAGGATAAATGACATTCTATTTAGGTAAAATATCCATGACTGGAACGTTAAAGTAAATTTAGTGACCTAATTGGAACATAAAATTTATGAGTGATATAATTTTGTAAAGTTTTATAGATCAACCAATATAACAATAATCAACCAGAAACAATAACAATAGATGAACACAAAGAGAATAGCGACAAAACAGGTGGCAAAACTCTTATTTAACCCAAACCAGAAAATACCCCCCCAAACCCTAGGTTTCACTAAATCAGTGAAACCCTAAATAACAAGTGTTCAGTGTAATCAGCTGATTATAAACAATCAGCTGTTACACAAGATAATAAGGTAAACACTTACAAACCAACCAGAGAAATACAGAGAGATGGGGAGAGACGACGAGTCTTCACAGGAGAAGACTCGAGAACCAGAGAGAGAGAGAGATACAATAATAAGAATGAGAATACAATCTGACTAACAAACCCAACAAACACTAACATTCTCTATTTATAGAGAAACCCTAACACACCCCATGGGCTCAACGAACTGGGCTCATAATCTCTGGGCCATGCTCCACTTGTCCAACCAGCAAGCCCATTCCTGTAAATAACACAACTAAAGAAAGCCCAATATATGTAACACAATAGAATGTTATTGCACCTCTTATTAATACTTGAATTATTAATAGCATATTATTTTAACATGCCCCCTTAATTCAAGTATTAAAGAGGTCCGACATGTTCAACTCCTTACAAAACACTTTATGTTGTTCAACCCCAAGACCTTTAGTAAAACCATCAGCAATTTGACAGTTAGACTCAATCTTTTCAGGCTGAACAATACCATCAGCCACTTTTTCTCTTAAGAAATGTAAATCCAATTCAAAGTGTTTTATCCTGTCATGGAAAACAGGATTTGCAGCAATAGAGATGGTTGATTTACTGTCACAGTATAACTTCATTGGTAAACTGACATTTACCTTTAATTCATACAAGAGATTTTTAAGCCAAATCATTTCACAAGCAGTAGAACACATGGCTCGATACTCAGCTTCTGCTGAAGATCCAGAAACTGTATTCTGCTTCTTGCTTTTCCAAGAAACCAATGATTTTCCAAGATATATACAAAACCCTGAAACTGACTTTCTTGACTCAAGGAATTTAGCCCAGTCAGAATCAGTATACCCAACTAAGTCAAGATTATCACTCTTGCTAATCAATATACCCTTTCCTGGGGACAACTTTAGGTATCTTAGAAGCCTAAGAGCAACCTGAAGATGTCCAGCAGAGGGTTTGTGCATATACTGACTCAAGTATTGCACAGCATAAGTGATATCTGCCCTAGTCAAGGATAAGTAAATAAGCTTCCCAATCAACTTTTGATAACCAGTAATGTCATCAAGAAGCTTATTATTTTTTTCACTTTTAACAGAGACAATATAACTCTGCTCAATAGGAGTTGCAACAGGTTTGCATCCTAAATACCCAAACTCATCTAGCAACTCAAGGCAATATTTCCTTTGAGACAGACAAATGCCAGATTGAGTTCTTAAAACCTCAATGCCAAGAAAATATTTCAATAAACCTAAGTCTTTAATAAGAAACTTAGAATTCAAACACTTTTTAACTTTATTTATCTCATCCTCATTGTTACCAGTCAAAACAATATCATCAACATATACCAAAAGAATAATAAACACATCAGCTTTAGACAAAATGAACACAGAATAATCACAAACACTCTGAACAAAACCAATATCAATAAGAACCTTAGTTAACTTCTCATTCCATTTCCTAGTGGCTTGTTTCAAGCCATAGAGAGATTTAACTAACTTACAAACTTTAGTTTCATTATTTGAATAATATCCTTCAGGAAGTTTCATATAAACATCCTCAGTTATAGAACCATATAGAAAAGCATTATTCACATCTAACTGATACAAAGGCCAATTATTACAAACAACAAGTTTAAGGACTACCCTAACAGTCACCATTTTTACAACTGGTGAAAAGGTTTCACCAAAGTCTATCCCTTCCCTTTGGTTATAACCCTTAGCTACTAGTCTAGCCTTATATCTTTCTACTTCCCCATTAGCCTTGTATTTAATTTTAAACACCCATTTGCATCCTATAGGTTTCCTATCTTTAGGTAACTCTGCTAGAACCCAAGTATTGTTTCTGTGCAATGCTTCCATTTCAGCATTCATAGTCTCAACCCATTTAGGGTCTTTGGCAGCATCAGAATAACACCTAGGTTCAACAGTCTTATTTAGACCAGACACAAAGCAAAAATTTTCACGAGAAAGATTAGAGTAAATTACTACATTTTCAACACCATATTTTACCTTTCCCTCAACAACAAATTCATCAAACTTTCTAGGAAAAATAGACTGTCTAGAAGATTTTCTAGTACTCCCTCCCTCAGGTGGAACTGTCTCAGCATGTGTTGACCTATCATCCTGGTCAGCATCCTCAGGTTGTCTACAACCAGTACTGCCTTCATACTGATTTGGGACAATATGAATGGTAGCTCTGGGAGACTTACCTGGTTGCTCACTAGACAGATCAACATGAGACTCATTGATTCCCCCTTCATCATTGGGAGGTTTGTTCCCCTTAACCATATCAGACTCTATTGTTGCTTCTGTTTCATACAAATCAAAAAAGTTTATGTGATTTAACTCACTGTTTTCAGACAAATCATCTTTATTAAAACTAGATTTAAATGGAAAAATGTTTTCATAAAACCTAACATCTCTAGAATACTCAATATTTTTTTGTTCTAAATTCCAAAGTTTATAACCTTTTTTAACATTAGAGTATCCTATCAGAACACATTTTTCAGCTCTAGAAGCCATTTTATCAGGTTCATTTAAAACTGTTATAAAACCTAAGCAACCAAAGGTCTTAAGATGGTCAAGAGTTGGGGGGAACCCAAACATGACCTCATAAGGACTCTTACCATTTAAAACTGAAGAAGGAATCTTGTTAATAAGATAAGTAGCAGTTAGAATACACTCAGACCAAAACTTTAAAGGTAAACCACTTTGAAATAATAAAGCTCTAGTCATGTTTAATAAGTGTCTATGTTTTCTCTCAACCAAGCCATTCTGTTGAGGGGTATATACACAGGATGTCTGATGTATAATACCCTTCTGTAAGCAAAATTGGCTCATTTGATTGTTAACAAACTCACTACCATTGTCACTTCTAAAAATTTTAACATGTTTTTTAAACTGAGTTTTAATCAATTCATAAAAACACATTATATTATCAAATACTTCACCCTTTCCTTTCATTAAATAACACCAAACAGCTCTTGAGTAATCATCAACAACAGTTAAGAAATATTTAGATACTTCTCTACTAGGGATTCTATAAGGACCCCAAACATCAAGATGGATAATATCTCCTATTTCTTTTGTCTTGTGATCACTTAATGGAAAGGGATTCCTAGTTTGTTTAAATTTGTGACACACTTCACATGGTTGAGAACTAGAGACATTTATATTTAGAACATCTTTTAACACATCAAGAACTTTATCAGAAGGGTGACCTAACCTATTGATGACCTTGATCGTCACGGGTCATGCAAAACCTAAATAACCTAGGTAGCTAGGGTAAGTAGGGTATCGAATCCAAGGAGCATGTGGTTAGCGTCACACTAGCGGTTTGTTTGTCTAAGCTATTTACAAAACAAGTAAGCAAAACAATTATGAAGTTGGCTTATTATGAAGCTTGCTATTTTGATCTTTTTGTTGGTTTTGAAGAAGTTGGAATTACTTAGTAATGAAAGCAACAATAAAATTTAACCAACATTCACTCCCGGGTTAGAATATGCAAGCAACTAGGATTCAAGGGTTATTATGATAGATTTGCAATTTCACTTGCATGAATCGCTAGGACAGAGAATCAAGACTTAGGCATCAACAAATAGCTACTAGGCCCTAAGTATGCTTCATTATCTAGTTCACCAAATCCTATATGTTGAGTTAAGGCATAAATGATAGAATTCATCTTATGAGCTTAAAAACACAATGGTCTCTAAACATGCAATAAGTCCAACCCAATACCAAGACAATTAAGCACAACAATTAATTCATACAAATGATGTCACGATCACAAGTAGATTTGCAAGATACAAAAACCTTTAGTCATATAATGAGTCTAACCCAATATCCCAACTTAAGTGATAGGGTTTATCTCACAAGTCTAAAGATAATGTTGAATCAAAACTTAATTGACAAGATTCATCTCTATGGTTTAAGCATACAAGAACATACACAAGGTCCAACCCAACATCAAAAGCTAATTGATGGAATTCATCCCCATGACTCAAGCACAACATAAACATACACAAAGTTCAACCCAATATCAAAGATTCATTAAGAACAACACTTGTTTCTTACAAACTACAATCATAATAACAACATAATGAATCCTTAAACTTACAATCCTTCACCCGGAAGTGAAGGGGAACTTAACCAATCATGGTTTTGGAAGCTTGGATGATGATGAAGAAGGTAGGAGAATAAGCCATGAGAAGTATGGAATGGAGGTTGGGTGTTCTTAGTGATTGAAGATGAATGATGGTGAAAGTGGTGATGAAGTGGATGAAAGATCTTAATGATTGATGATGATATGGAATGGATTGGGATGGATTGAGATGATGAAAAACCCCCAAAAATGTGTATTTTGGTCGCCCAAATCGCCCTAAGGCGGCTCCCCCCGAGTTAGGGTTTCTTTTCTTTTGTTTTATAGAAGAAATGGGTGAAAATCTGCAGCAGCCGTCGCTGACGGCCCTCTGGCCGTCTCTGACGGCAGTAGCCGTCGATGACGGCCCCCTGGCTGTCGCTGACGGCCAGACAAATCCTGATGCCCCAATTCGCGGCAAACGGCCGCCCAGACGGCTGGAAACTTGTTTTCTTCATAACTTTTTCGTTTCAACTCCGTTTTCCTCCATTTTCGCGGCCACGTTTTCGTATTTCAACCCTTTTTCATTTAATACAAAAATATCTCCATTTCAAATCCATTAATGTTTCCAAAACACATCCACTCTTCATTCTTTCCACTCGGTTGCTCGTTTCTTCGCCAATTTAGCACTTATAACTTGTCATCCATCAATCCTCGGCTAAGTACCTAGTTCCGGACAAAGCTACACACAACAAACATTAAAAATACAAAAATAAACTATACAAATGTGTTCTTTTCGGACTCACATCACACCCCCACACTTATCTTTTTCAGTCCCTGAAAAACTCTATAAAATACTTTTAGCAACAAACATAATTTGGCCTTTTCTAGGGCTCTCGCTTAAGGTTCAAAATCATACCTCATTTGAGACAAGCATTAGATGTGTTCATTCAACAAGCTCAATATATAGATTTTCCAAAAACAGAATTAAGCTAGATTAAGTTTAACATTCTCTTGAACTCATTTATATGCAACACACCCCTCGCAATCATCACTCCTCTCGGTATAATTTATGGACTAGCAAAAGATGTGCTAGTATTATTCACTCAAAGACCAAAACTGAAAACTTGTTAATATAAACTTGTATAACAATCACACTTAATAAAAATGCACATATGTATAAAAGGATTTAGTTTTGGGCTTTGGGTAAAGGTCGGAGAATGTGGGTAAAAATGGCTAAAATAAAAATGTGGTGAAACCGAACTCGCTTTTGATCCTTATTGAACAACTAACACAAAACATATTTTCTTTTTCTTTTCCTTTTTTTTCATATATATATTTTTCTCTTTTTTTTTCTTTTCTTTTTCTTTCATTTTTTTTTCATGAAGTAAATACATAAACATACAAAACAAAAGTATTCACACTTTGGATCTAATAGAAGTTTGATAAAATTATTGGATGGTTGGTCGAAATATATGGTTTTGACAAACGAAGGGCTTAGGCTCAAAGTTGGCGACTAATGGTTATATTTTGGGTAAACATGGTTAACACAAGAATGGTGTAAAAGAAAAGGGTATCCTAAATTGCCTTTAACATTTAGTGCATATTCACTTAGCATGTATCAAATCATACAAGTTTTGTAACAAAGCAACAGTGGCCTACACTCAACAAATGAAATATATACATATATGTACTCAAATGTAAGTGGGCTCAAATCTCACCAAAAGTGGAAATAAGGTTACCGACGTGTGCATATAATTGTTTTCACTAGCTTGCTAAACTTAAACATGTAATTCTAATATTTTTCTAAAAAAAAACTTGTTGAAAACGATTCATATTACCTATCACAAATTAACTATGATTAAGAATCTATAGTAAAAACAACCTAAAATCGACCGTGGCAAAATTTTAAATGTTTGTATTTCATGTTAAGAATTTTTCAAGGACTATTTTTTTTATAAAAATTTTGAAACACATCAAAATTTCCCTACCCCCACACTTTGAACGTTACATTGTCCTCAATGTAGAAATGGGAAAGACTAAAAACATTTACGGGAATGTGACAAAGTCAAACCAAAGAATTCACCCTAATCAACATAACTAAGATAGATCCTTTAAACCTCCCGATAGCCGGTTATGAGGACGAGTGAGGTCTCGTGAGGGTTATATAGGAAACACACCCACAACGTTTATTTACCTACCACACAAAATAAAATAAAAACAAAAATATAAAAAAAACACAAAAAGAAAAGAAAAACAAACATAAGGACAAGAACGACTCCCCTTTGATATGATGATGTCTCGAAGCCGCGTTGTCCAAAATTCCACTTTGGTTGTATAGCATTTCATTCGCAAGCCCAAAAGTGGTAGTCATCTTCGCCCGAATGGAGATTGAGTACGGGTGAAGTGATCTAAATGAAACATCACACCAAACACACAATACACAAAATAATATATACATACTCGGGGTGCCTCCCGAGAGCGCTAAAGTTATGGGTCTTCAGCTGGACCATACCTGCTTTCACGTTCAAGGTGGTCTCAATGCGCATTTGCCTACCGAGTTCCCAATGAATGCTCGGTAGTTTACATGCCAATTCAGCAATTGTTTAAATATTGGCATGCGAATTGGGTGATTCTTGTTGTGGGGCCATTTTATAATAAATTGCCCAATGTCCTCCCGACTCACCTTCCTCTTCTTCATCCTTGAACCTTCAACCTCCACTTTGTTGGTTGCAATAATCAACATGGGATGAGATTCGTGAGGAACTTTCACTTCAGCCACTAGATCTTCATGAGATGCGAAGTCTTCAGTTGGGCTTAACCATTCAGAAAGACTAACAGTATCTTCATCTATATCAACACAAATCACAATACTACTAGCCAACTCATCACGCTCATGTTTCAATTGGGAAATTTCCCTAGTTAGATGACAAACTTGTCTAACCAAGGCTTCATGTGCTTGATTTCTTAGCTCATCAGCTTTTCTTCCTTCTATCACAAGAGCCATAATTGCATCTAGCTTAGAACTATATTGCTCACGCTTATATTGGGCAATTTCCTCGGCTATGTGATGAACTTGCTTAATCAACGCCTTATGTTTTTGATCTCTCAACTCATCATCCTTTCTCCTTTGAATAATGAGAGCCATTATTGCGTCGAGCTTAGAGTTCACTGACTCTTGAGATTCTTCCCAATTTGAGTTGTTATTGTAGGTGAGTTTTGGTGGTGGAGACATTTGACATTCTTCGGTCCAGTGGTCAAAACGTCCACAATAATAACATTCATCCTCAACCCAATTCATGGTGAAGTCAAGTGCTTGTAAATCTGTATCTGTACAAACAACTCAACTACCCAAAGTGAAATCAAAATAAAAACAAACACATAGAAATACAAAGTTTTTTTTTTTTTTTTGAAATTTAAAACAACTAAATATAGACACAAACAAACACGCAATGAAATACTAAGCGCACTAGCTCCCCGGCAACGGCGCCATTTGATGACCTTGATCGTCACGGGTCATGCAAAACCTAAATAACCTAGGTAGCTAGGGTAAGTAGGGTATCGAATCCAAGGAGCATGTGGTTAGCGTCACACTAGCGGTTTGTTTGTCTAAGCTATTTACAAAACAAGTAAGCAAAACAATTATGAAGTTGGCTTATTATGAAGCTTGCTATTTTGATCTTTTTGTTGGTTTTGAAGAAGTTGGAATTACTTAGTAATGAAAGCAACAATAAAATTTAACCAACATTCACTCCCGGGTTAGAATATGCAAGCAACTAGGATTCAAGGGTTATTATGATAGATTTGCAATTTCACTTGCATGAATCGCTAGGACAGAGAATCAAGACTTAGGCATCAACAAATAGCTACTAGGCCCTAAGTATGCTTCATTATCTAGTTCACCAAATCCTATATGTTGAGTTAAGGCATAAATGATAGAATTCATCTTATGAGCTTAAAAACACAATGGTCTCTAAACATGCAATAAGTCCAACCCAATACCAAGACAATTAAGCACAACAATTAATTCATACAAATGATGTCACGATCACAAGTAGATTTGCAAGATACAAAAACCTTTAGTCATATAATGAGTCTAACCCAATATCCCAACTTAAGTGATAGGGTTTATCTCACAAGTCTAAAGATAATGTTGAATCAAAACTTAATTGACAAGATTCATCTCTATGGTTTAAGCATACAAGAACATACACAAGGTCCAACCCAACATCAAAAGCTAATTGATGGAATTCATCCCCATGACTCAAGCACAACATAAACATACACAAAGTTCAACCCAATATCAAAGATTCATTAAGAACAACACTTGTTTCTTACAAACTACAATCATAATAACAACATAATGAATCCTTAAACTTACAATCCTTCACCCGGAAGTGAAGGGGAACTTAACCAATCATGGTTTTGGAAGCTTGGATGATGATGAAGAAGGTAGGAGAATAAGCCATGAGAAGTATGGAATGGAGGTTGGGTGTTCTTAGTGATTGAAGATGAATGATGGTGAAAGTGGTGATGAAGTGGATGAAAGATGTTAATGATTGATGATGATATGGAATGGATTGGGATGGATTGAGATGATGAAAAACCCCCAAAAATGTGTATTTTGGTCGCCCAAATCGCCCTAAGGCGGCTCCCCCCGAGTTAGGGTTTCTTTTCTTTTGTTTTATAGAAGAAATGGGTGAAAATCTGCAGCAGCCGTCGCTGACGGCCCTCTGGCCGTCTCTGACGGCAGTAGCCGTCGATGACGGCCCCCTGGCTGTCGCTGACGGCCAGACAAATCCTGACGCCCCAATTCGCGGCAAACGGCCGCCCAGACGGCTGGAAACTTGTTTTCTTCATAACTTTTTCGTTTCAACTCCGTTTTCCTCCATTTTCGCGGCCACGTTTTCGTATTTCAACCCTTTTTCATTTAATACAAAAATATCTCCATTTCAAATCCATTAATGTTTCCAAAACACATCCACTCTTCATTCTTTCCACTCGGTTGCTCGTTTCTTCGCCAATTTAGCACTTATAACTTGTCATCCATCAATCCTCGGCTAAGTACCTAGTTCCGGACAAAGCTACACACAACAAACATTAAAAATACAAAAATAAACTATACAAATGTGTTCTTTTCGGACTCACATCACCTATTGTGCCACAGATTAGAGTCACTAACACTATTTAAACAGACATGGTTAATACTCACTTTATCACCTATAAAGTATAACCCATCACTCTGTCTACCAGTCACCAGGATTTTCTTGGATTTGGAATCCTGGATAAAACATTTATGTTCATCAAATAACACAGTCAATTTATTATCTCTAGCAAGTTTATGAACAGACAACAAATTGACACAATAATCAGGAACATATAAAACATCTTTTAAAACAACATTGCTTGCAAGAACAACATCCCCTATCTTAGAAACCTTAGCACTTGTGCCATTGGGATGTTTAACTTTAACATCAAAATCAGACACATTCAAACAGTTTATCATATATTGATCACTATTAGTCATATGCTGATTTGCACCAGAATCAGTTATCCAACTATCACAGATAACTTGTTTTATAAAGTTTGAGCAGTTTGAACAATTTTCTAATACAGTTTTAAGATTTTCCAAAGTAGACAGACTTGAAAAACCATGAAAAATATTACCTCCAGTATTAGAAGATTGAGGATCACTAGTAGTCTTTTCACTGATAAGACTCATTAACTTTGAAATCTGTTCAGAAGTAAAAGGCAAACCAGCAGTAGAAGAAGAAGCATTTGACTTATTACTACTAAAGTTGTTTGACCCACCCTTACCATTCCCAGGCCTGGTATTCCCTTTCTTTCCACCAGGTGGGTAACCAACCAGTTCAAAACATCTATCAACAGTATGTCCTATCCTATTACAATGTGAACATTTTAGGTTTGGATTAGGACCTCTATTAAAACCCTTTTTTGTATCAACAGACTGTGTTGTTTTTGACACAAAAGCCACATTTTGTCCCTTGGTAGAATTACTAGAACCCCTATGCGACTCTTCCCTAGAGACAATAGCAAAAGCATTTTTTATAGTAGGCAAAGATTATCTTGTTAACAGATTAGTTCTAACTGGTTGGTAAACATCATCAAGCCCCATAAGAAATTGCATTAATTTTATTAATGAATTAAAATCATTGAACTCCTTTGAGGCTTGACACACACAGGCAGACAATTGAACAATAGCATCAAATTGTTTCCACATAGTATTCAATTTATGATAATATTCAGCAACACTACTACCATTTTGCCTAACTGAATTAATTTTCTGATACAGATTAAACACCACAGAACCATCAACCTTATCATATGTATCCCTAAGATCAGACCACACTTCAGAAGCAAATCTAGAAAAGACTTGACCAAGATATAACTCTTCACTCACAGAATTAAGCAACCAAGATAAAACAACAGAATTACACCTATCCCATTGCTTACCTAATACATCATCAGTAGTAGACCTAACACAAGTTCCATCCACAAAACCAAACTTATTTTTAGTTTGTAAAGCTAATTTCATAGAACTTGCCCACACAGAATAATTTTCAGTACCTTTCAATTTTATACTTGTTATGGTCAAACTACTGGTGTCACTAGGGTGCAGAAACAATGGGTCACTGATATCTAGTTTGCTAATCAAGGTACCAACAAGGAGAGCTCCTGAGTTAGGATCATCTCCAGTAGCAGGGTGAGAAGGATCAGGATCACCACTCATAGTTAAGACAGGCAGAGAACACAGATAAAAAACAATCAATCAACACACAAGCTAGCAAACAGCTAACTCAAGAACACTAACAGACAAGCTAGCAAATAGCTAAATCAAGAACAAGAACAGATATGCAACAAAACAATATAAAAAACCTAGAAGGCGAAGCTGTGTAGGTGTTCAGATCAAGGGTTCATCACTCAAGGTGCCCTCGAAGATCCTTACACAGGAGCCTTTTATTAACTAGGTATATACTATATATATGAAAGATAAAGAATCAAACACTTAATAACCAAAGAACAACTCAACAGACAACAATAGACCAAGTATTGAGCCTACTCCGGTCCACCCTAACCCGGACCGTGCTCCTAGACACAAGAAGACAAGAGAGAGAACTTACAGAGTACTCCAGCAGCAGCAAAGTAAGAAAAAAACAAGAACAAAGAATAGAAAGAACTTACAGATTGCAAGCTTCCTATCCAAGAACTCACCAGAGTAAGCAATCAACCAACAGCCAACAACAGTTGACAACCAAACCCTAGATCTGAAAAATAAATAGATCCAACACAAAACAAAGTAATAGACAAGATCTACAGAAGATCAGATCTACTACAAGACCAAAAGTATCAGATCTATTAATTAGATCAGATCCTTTAAAACCAGAGTCCAGAACCAGATCTATCAACTAGATCAGATCCTAGACAAGAAACAGCGGAATATATAAAACAAGATCATAGAATCAAGAGCCTAGGCTCTGATACCATGTAAAGTTTTATAGATCAACCAATATAACAATAATCAACCAGAAACAATAACAATAGATGAACACAAAGAGAATAGCGACAAAACAGGTGGCAAAACTCTTATTTAACCCAAACCAGAAAAATACCCCCCAAACCCTAGGTTTCACTAAATCAGTGAAACCCTAAATAACAAGTGTTCAGTGTAATCAGCTGATTATAAACAATCAGCTGTTACACAAGATAATAAGGTAAACACTTACAAACCAACCAGAGAAATACAGAGAGATGGGGAGAGACGACGAGTCTTCACAGGAGAAGACTCGAGAACCAGAGAGAGAGAGAGATACAATAATAAGAATGAGAATACAATCTGACTAACAAACCCAACAAACACTAACATTCTCTATTTATAGAGAAACCCTAACACACCCCATGGGCTCAACGAACTGGGCTCATAATCTCTGGGCCATGCTCCACTTGTCCAACCAGCAAGCCCATTCCTGTAAATAACACAACTAAAGAAAGCCCAATATATGTAACACAATAGAATGTTATTGCACCTCTTATTAATACTTGAATTATGAATAGCATATTATTTTAACAAATTTGAACACTCATGAAACTAGATTGCTATTTAATAATTTGTCCAAAACTTAAAACATGTACCATCATTTTTCTTTGAACATCCTCATTATATAAATTGCTAGCCAAAAGTTAGCCTTAACAACGAGACATCACACAAATAGGAGTTTATTTTGCGGCCAACTCGTCTAAATAACATTTATTTTTCTACCTTTGTTCATTATCCACAAAGTAGTAAAAAATATTACTTCTATGAGCTAATTACAATGAGAACATGTAATTATTTAACTTGCCTATCCCTATTTCTCCAAGTCCCCCAAAAGGTAGGGTTTGGAGTAAAACGCTTGTGAGTTTGAGGATTTTGTTTCAATGTTTGTTTTTATAGATATTGGGCATTAGTAGCGGATCTTGAACTAAACACCTGCTAGGGCCAGACTTAATCTGGACGGGCCGGACTCAATACATTTACAAATTTTTGGAAATTTTCAGTATACTTTACACTACAAAACGAAAAAACTAGGCGGGTCGAGGCCCGATCTTAGCTCCACTAAGATCCGCCCTTGTTGGGACTTGGGCATTTATAAGTTTGATTTTTCAAGTTGTTTCAACCGAAACTTGTATCCCTTCCATTTTAAGTAGAAGTCGGAGCAAAACCAAAATTTTGCTTCTATCACAAGTAGAAGTCTAAGTAAAACCAATTTTCTTGCACCTCTTTAGGGTTATTGAAGAGTTTGAGTAGATACAACCCTTCTTTGTCTACACCTTTACAACTCCAATTGATGTCATCATGCAATTATTAACCCTTGTCATTCTTGTCAATAATGTGGAAGCTCATAGAGCTATACAGATAACAACATGCATTGATGATGAGTTGATCAAGAGTTAGCAGACTCTTACTCTAGTTAAATAAGGGGAAACGGGAGAAAGTAGACCCAAACTTCAAACCGGCATAACTTGAGTTATTGTTGGAGTTAAGGGACAAGTGACTAGCGAACAGAATGGTATTGACGGGCTGAATCGTGTGAGAAACGACTGCAGGGAGATGAGAAAGATATCGACAACGACATTCGTTTCCATCCTTAGTCGCCAAAGAAATGACTCACATTCTCATATTGAAGGTGGCGGTAGTCGTGTGGTGGTTGTGTTGGTTATGGCTCCGTTTTTTAATTCTTTTGATTTATGGTTCCATTATGTAAACTTTTTTTTTGTCGTTTGCAATATGGAGCAAAGCTTAATTTTGGATTCATATAGCATCAAATGGTATCCGTTCTCCACAGCTGTTTTATTTCAAATTTTATGACAAGTTGTTAAAATTGTAAAAACTTTTATAAACTTGCTGAGCATATTGGTTGTCGAAATTTTATCCTTTTCTTGAGTGTATTGATGATTGGAACTTTTGTTGCAATACCCCCCTGGTAAAGCTTGGAATTTATGGACTTGCTGGGTTGTGGTCGCACAGATGCAACAACACTGCGGTCTCCATTACAGCCACGATCGCAGCGTAACGGTATCCACTACAGCAACCGTTCAAAAACCCATGTTGGTAACTGATTCTTGGACTTTGACAATTCAATATGACTAAAGTGATAGCTTCATTTCAATTACTCTGATATGATTTCCCCTAGATCATGTGATGATATCAACCAAGAATGACTCGGTTTCTCGCGTCGCAATAAGTTAAGTAATTGTTATATATTATGATGGTTTTCAGATTGGTCGACCAGTGGTGTTTTCATTGGCGGTAGATGCTGAGACTGGTGTTCGAAAGATTCTTCAAATGTTGCATGATGAACTTGACCTTACAATGGCGTTAAGCGGGTGTCGTTCCCTAACGGAGATATCCCGCAACCATATCGTGGCACCATGAGACCCGCCACGTGTCACTCCTAGGCTTTATAATCATTTAAAAAATACTAATCAAGGTCAATATGTGACACGTTAGTCGTAAAAACTCTTAATAGATCAAGATTTTGTTGATTTCTTGAAATGTGACTGCCATTCAACCGACATTGTTGTATGATATGTGATCTTAGTTAATTCGTCGCATCATAAATATGACGTACTTAGCATTCATTACATTATCTTTACATAACCTTCATGTAAAAATCGATTTGAGATCTCAAACGATGCAAGGTATGTCAAACGACGCAAGGTATATCGCTACTTATTTTTCAAATAAGATTGACGCCGCCGCAACGCGCGGCCTGATAAAAAACCTAGTTAGTTTAATTTTTTGAATACTTCTTTGTTTTTATTTGTTTTCACTGAGATTCCATATATCTTCAAAATCATTCTCATGTTTTCTTCATGTTGGGTACACTTAAAACCATCCCATTTACAACCCAACATTTCAATAAAAAATAATTTCTCTCATTCATCAATACAATACAACCCAACCCTAACACACATTCACAACCCAACCCAACCCAACTTAACCTAAAAATAATTTTTTTAAACGAACTCGGTTTTTAATAAAATTTAAAACAAGATGTTCACAAAAAAATAAGAAATACAGTGTATTTAGTTTTTTTTTTTTCAAACTTGAATATTATAAGTTATTTAAGGGGCTGTTTGTTTTTTTGCTCAGAAGCACTCCTGACCTCTTTTGTCTGTGCCGCGCAGACATGCGCAGATGTTTAAGGTATGCAGATTGTTTGTTTTTTGAAAGACTTTTCACTCAAAAAGGTCTTCCTGGCCTCTTCTTGGTGCAGACTTGTTTCAAGGTCTTCTAAGGTTTTCTCCTATTCTCTTCTCCTCACCCACCACCACCACCACCCACCCACCCACCACGGTTCACCACCACTACCACCATCGCAAACTTTTGAGTTTTTTAATATGTAGGTTTGGCAAAGAACTTTTAAGAGCTTTTAGGAGCTTCAAGCTTTTAAGAAAAAACTCCTACTCAATAAAGGGTATGTTTGGCAAAACTAGCTGGTGGCTGGTAGCTGCAAGCTAGTAGCTGGAAGCTGGAAACTGGTAGCTGGAAGCTTTTTAAATATATTTTGGTGTTTGGCAGAGTAGCTGGAGCTTTTAATAAAATGTATAAAATGACCAAAATGGACATAATTAAAAGCTTGCAAGGAAGGTTTTTATTTTATTTTTAAAATAGAATGGGTATTTGTGTCATTTACTCATTAAAAGCTTGTAGCTAGTAGGAGCTTTTTCTTAAACGCTAGTACTAGTAGCTTTTCACTGTAGAGCTTTTTCTCCAACCTAAAAGCTTCTAGCTCCTTCAATCAAACAAGGCTTTTTATTGAGTAGGAGTTTTTTCTTAAAAGCTTGAAGCTCCTAAAAGCTCTTAAAAGCTCTTTACCAAACATACCCAAAAAGCCTTTTTTGGTTGAAGGAGCTGGAAGCTTTTAGATTAGAGAAAAAACTCTATAGTGAAAAGCTACTAGTTAATGCGTTTAAGAAAAAGCTCTACTAGCTACAAGCTTTTAATTAGTAAATGACACAAATGCCTATTCTATTTTAAAAGTAAAATAAAAACCTTCTTTACAAGTTTTTAGTTATGCCCATTTTTGTCTTTTATACATTTTATTAAAAGCTCTAGCTACTCTGCCAAACACCAAAATATATTTAAAAAGCTTCCGGCTACCAACTTGTAGCTAGCAGCTACCAGCTTCCAGCTAGTTTTGCCAAACATACACATAATTTTTCACTCACGATCCCAAGCTAGATTGCCAATGGGATTAGTCTTAATTTTTCACCACCACCCACACACTCACCCTCCTTCACCACCACCCACACCCTCACCCTCACCCTCCTTCTTCACCACCACCCACACCCTCACCCTCCTTCACAACCGCCACCCACACCCTCACCCTCACCCTCCTTCTTCACCACCACCCACACCCTCACCCTCCTTCTTCACCACCACCCACACCCTCACCCTCCTTCACCACCGCCGCCCGACCTGAAACCACCCACACCCTCCTCCTCCTTCTTCACCACCATCCCTGAAACCACCCACACCCTCACCCTCCTTCTTCACCGCCACCCCATTGGAACACGACAAACACCCAATCGCTCACCTCCCCCTAACGGCTCTTTTTTAAAAACCCAATCGCTCACACCAACCCAATCGCCTCCCTTTGTATCTCAATCGCCCCTGTTAACTCAGCTACTCGCCACCCCACTTTTCTGGCTACTCGCCCTTATAACACAATCGCCCTTGTTTACACCGTACTCGCCACCCAGTTTTTTGCTCCCCCTCTGCCAATCGCCCCTTTTCAACCTTTATTGTATTATTATTATTCTTATATTATTATTATTATTATAATATTAATCGGGCACCATTACAGTCTTTGACTTTCAGATTAATATTAGTATTAATAATTGTCATAACAATTTAATAATAATAATAATAATAATAATAATAATAATAATAATAATAATATAGTATAATGGTGTTATAAAGGTGTGGTGCAGTTTGGGTAGGAGGTGAGCAATTGTTGGTTGCTCCCCCTCTACTTTCCTGTTGTCTGCCTCGGATTTTTAGTCTTTGTTTTCATTGTTTTATTGCCCCACCTCGTCTCGAGTAGGGGTCATTTGGGTTTTTCTTGCTTTTATTTGGATTGGTTTGGATGTGTTTATGGCTCCTAACAAAAGGGATCGGATTGGTAAACTAGGAGGTTCGGGCCCTCGTTCAAGTAGTGGGCTTAGAGCATGCCCCTTTAAGCATCTCCATGAGTGTAAAGATGGTAAACCGGGGTCTTCGGGGTTTTACCGCCTTCTCGAGCACATGCAGAGTCTCCATTTCAAGACAGAAAATCGGAAGACGTCATTGAGAGATGTCATATCTAAGGACTTAGACTTTTTCATGGATGTTGGGGGCGCCCTTCAAGATGGGGCCAAATGGTTATGTGGGAGGTGCATGGTGATGCATGCTCTTAGCAAAAGGTGTAATCACGGCACTGATGATGTCTTATCCTTCTCGGTGAATACAGGGGATGTGGAAGATTTCATTGTGGGGATTCAGAAACCTCGTCATGCGACTGTTAATTTGGAACCGGGTCCTTCAGGAAGGGTTGTTGGGGACTTGTCCCTCCTTGAAAAGGTTTTCTCTCTGTCCATTCAAACTGTCAAGAGCATTCCCCCGAGCTGTCGATTGGCGTTCGCCCAGGCTTTGACAGGTGCCTTACGAAAGGTGGTGGCCTCTCCAGGGTCTGTAGAAAGTTGGGTCAAACTACTTTTATTGCCGAGGTGTACTCTGCGGTTGGTCAAACCGTCCACTAGACAGGAGCGGAGGTCTGGGAATAGGAAATCCTTGCAGTGTAGTAGCATCCTGCAAGCGCTTTCCTTGTGGAAAGACGGTTCTGGGTTTGCAGATTTGGTTTCTTCCCTTTCTGATAGTGTGGGGGAAGGTGTTTTCTTTACACATGATGTAAGGGGGATTGAACCTTCTAAAGAGAGCCCCAATGTCAAACAATGCCTAAGGAAAGTTAGGGACGGTCACTTCACAGCTGCCGTCAAGGTGTTGTGTTCCAGTGGGGTTGCTCCTTTTGGGGAATCTACCATGAAAGCTCTTATTGACAAACATCCAGTGATGCCCCCTCCGTCCTTGCCCGCCAAATCTGACGTCATGCCCGCCCTTATTGTGGATATGGATTGTGTGCTTGGATGTCTCCGATCTTTCCCTAAAGGGACTTCTTGTGGGAGGGACGGTCTGAGGGCCCAACATTTGTTAGACGCTCTTACTGGAGAAGGGACTGTGACTTCGACGGGGTTGCTCTCAGCTATTACTGAAGTCGTCAACCTTTGGCTAGGTGGTTTGTGTCCAAGGGTTCTAGCTGAATTCATTTCTTCGGCCCCCCTTACCCCTTTATTGAAACCTGATAACGGGATTCGGCCCATTGCAGTAGGGGCCATTTGGCGCAGATTAGTTTCTAAAGTGGCTATGAGGAAGGTTGGGAATGAAATGACTAAGTACCTTGGGGACTTTCAATTTGGGGTGGGAACTTCTAATGGGGCGGAGGCGGTGCTTCACAGCGCGAACAAGTTCTTAAGCTCTTTCCATGCGGACGGGTCTTTGGCTATGCTCACGGTGGATTTTTCGAACGCGTTTAATATGATTGACCGCACTGCCCTTCTTCGAGAGGTCCATCAACATTGCCCGTTTATCTATCCATGGGTCCAGTTCTTATATGCCCAGCCAGCTAGGTTGTATGTTGGTAATGATTGTATAGGGGCCACTACGGGGGTTCAGCAAGGGGACCCTTTAGGTCCCCTCCTTTTCGCCCTTGCTTTACACCCTATGGTTTTCCGGGTACAAGAAAATTGTAAACTCCCATTTCATGCGTGGTATCTGGATGATGGGACGATTATAGGTGATGCCACCGAAGTTGCTAAAGCCTTAGATATTATCCAGCTGGAGGGGCCATCCCTGGGGCTTCAGCTTAATATTAAGAAAACAGAGGTTTTTTGGCCGTCTTGTAATGGGGTGAAACTTCGGGACGGGCTTTTTCCTAGTGGGATTGGTAGGCCAGAAAAGGGGGTGAAGCTCCTCGGAGGGGCCGTTAGCCGTGACTCTTATTTTATCCGTGAATTGGCAAGGCGGAGGGCATCGCGCGCGGTTGAACTTATGAAACTCTTGCCCTGCCTTAGAGATCCCAGAGTGAACTCCTCTTGCTCAGGTCCTGTATGGGGGTTGCTAAGTTGCCTTTTGGGTTACGGACCTGCCAACCCCCCATGATGGATGAAGCAGTGTCATGTTTTGACAAGGGTCTAAGGGAAGCCATTGAAGACATAGTGGTATGTGGGGGGCCTTTTTTTGGTGACCTACAGTGGCGGATGGCGTCTTTGTCGATGCGTATGGGAGGATTAGGGCTCTTCTCTGCGAAGGATGTCGGCATGTATGCGTTTGTGGCGTCGCGAGCTCAGTCCTGGAACCTTCAAGACCACATCCTACGGAATAGCGGGGTTCTCGGCACAGACATGGACTACGTGCAGGCCCTCGAAAAGCTAAATGACTATCTCCCAGGTTTTGATATTGGCGGTTTTTCTAACAAGGACACCGCCCCCCCCCCCCCCAAAGCCTCAGAAAACTTTGGCGAATGCCCTTTTTGGCAAAATCGCTTAGAGCCTGGGTGAAGTTTTTGGTCTGTCCCCCCGTCAGAGGGCAGTTATTGAATGCTTGCAAAGCCCCCACGCACAAGATTTCCTAACTGTTATCCCGATCGAAGGTCTAGGCCAAAGCATGTCCGCTATTGGATACAGGGCCATTCTTAAATATCGTCTGATGATCCCCATGTACCAGGAGGATGAAATTTGTCCTATTTGTCGTAAGGCCTGCCTGGATGAATACGGGGAACATGCGGTTCATTGTAAGGAGTTACCCGGTTTCAAATATCGGCATGATTGGGTTAGAGACATTCTGTGGGACATTTTAAGACGTGTTGGGATCTCAGCCAAAAAGGAGGCCCATGTGAACTTCCTCTCGGATCCAGCAGAAGGGAGATCCACCCTACGACCAGCAGATCTCCTTGTCTTTGGGTGGGCCGGGGGGAAGCATGCTTGTGTTGACCTGACGGGTGTATCTCCCCTAGTTGGGTTAAGGGATAGTGGCTTCGTAGCAGGGCAAGCGGTGCGGAAAGCAAAGGCAAAGAAGGTAGAAAAACATGCTAAAGCCTGCGAGGAGAACCAACACGTTTTTGTACCATTGGCTTTTGATACCTTTGGCTCATTGGCACCAGAGGCTACCCGTTTCCTGACCAGGGTACAGCGGGTTATTCATAGTAGTGTCTCGGCTTCGGGTGGGCAGGGTTACGTTTTTAGTAGATTAGGATTTGCTATTCAGAAAGGGTTAGCGGCACAGCTTGTTGCCCGTCTGCCTGTTATCTTAATGTAATTTTCTTTGTCCGGGAATGAAAGATTATGAATTATATTTAAAAAAAAAAAAAAAAACCCCAAACTAGAACAATTAATAATCCCAAACTAGTTTTCTCCATAGACTATTGTATAGAAAATTTTTATCCAAGGAAACCAACACGATTGATTGGTTTTTGGAAGAAAACCAACTTATATTATGTTTTGAAACAATTTATAAACTAGTAACACCTTTTCAACGTGCATTACTAATTTTCTAATTTTTTGATGTAAAACGACTTATTTTTAGTGATGTTCTAAACCACACATCTCATTTTTCAAATTCTTGAGACAATAATATAATTGACAGTTTTGTTAAAAATAAACGAACATTAAGCTGGTACGAATTATCATAGAGTGAGTTCGTGTAGCTTGTGGCTGACAAGGTGCCAAACTGTCCGTGACTTTTTTTTGTTATATAGAAGGGTCGTGACTCGTGAGGATCCTAATCGTAATAATAGGCTGTTGATAAGGTCTTACTTCATTGAGTCACTGAAATAAACAAAAATATATCATGAAGTGTTCCACGTTAATTAGTGGTTTAACACATGAAATATGTATTATGTATCTCTAATAATTTGGTCTTATTATAGGAGTCATTTTCTTCTCAACATTACATCACCACCTCCACTGTTATTATTAATTCTAACCTGCGTAAATAATGTTCATCATTGTTTCAACTTAGTTATTCTTTATATATTTTACATTTTTTACCATTTCGAGTTAATTATTCTTTTCTATGTTTTTTACGTTTCGGTATAATTTTTACGAATTAACACGCGCACATAGATAACGGTCTCGTGTTTAGCATTCCGTTTGCTTAACTGTCCCACCACAACACATGAGTACTAAATACTAATACGAGTTACGGTATGTTTGGCAATGAGCTTTTAAAAGTTTTTAGGAGCTTCAAGCTTCAAGCTTTTAAGAAAAAGCTCATACTCAATAAAAAGCCTTGTTTGGTTGAAATAGCTAAAAGGTTTTAGGTTGGAAAAATTCTCTATAGTTACAAACTTTTAATTAGTAAATGACACAAATACCTATTATATTTTAAAAATAAAATAAAACCTTCTTTACAAACTTTTAATTATGCCTATTTTAGTCATTTTATTAAAGCTATTGTGTCAAACACCAAAATATATTTAAAAAGCTTCCAGCTTCTAGCTAACAGTTTACAGTTACCAGCTACCAGCTTCCAGCTAACGGCCACCAGCTAGTTTTGCCAAACCTAAGACCAAGTACTATGTCTAATATTAGATAGAACTTCATTTTTTTTTCCTTCTAATTATTAATCTCCCAAGTTTAAAGGGTGCTTCATGAAAAAATAATATATAAGACATACTTGTCACATTGTGTGTTCGTATTCATCATTCTCTCACACTAAATGGAACTCCTCTCTTACACATTCTTCCTCCTTTTCCTCATCTCCGGTGAGTTTACGTCGGAGTTTACACAACCTATGGAAGCATTGACATGTTTTCTAATTGTTGTTATGTATGTATGTGTGCAGGAGAAACTGTATGTGCAAATGCACAGGATCGGCGTACGAAGATACTGACTCATCATCATACATATGGAGGATTTCGACCAACGAAGCTATTCGTGTTCGGCGATTCGTATGTTGATACTGGAAACAATCCTATGGCTTTGGCTAGCTCTTGGAAAGCCCCCTATGGTGTCACTTTCCCTGGAAAGCCTGCCGGAAGATTCTCCGATGGCCGTGTACTCACTGATTACGTTGGTATGTTCCATAATTATTATTATTATTACTACTATCATTATGATTTTAATGTTATTATTATTATTATTACTACTACTGTTACAATTGCAATGTTATTATTATTACGGCTACTGTTACGATTGCAAGTGTCTCTCATAGTTTAAAAGTTTAATTAATTATCGTCGAAAGGTTATTCATCATAGAACTCATTTTTTTTTATACAAGGGAGGGGTATCCATAAAATATTTTCATTCTCCACGGATGTTATGTGAGCGCTAAAATATATATACACACATGCGCGCGCACACACACTCACTCATATATGTGTGTGGCATTGAAATCGGTGAGGAGTGCAAGAATTAGTTCCCGAATCTTGAAGTTGTTCCTCGGCCCTAATGGGAAGGGGCGACGTTCAAGTTCAAGCCCGAGCTCCCTGAACCCCTCCCCAAACCCATTCCGTCCACCCAAAATATTACTAGTAGTTTCAAGTAGAATAAAATACTAAATTACCCACAATTTAAGTAATTATGAGTAATTTCTAAAATAAACACGTTTATCGGGTTTTATGGGAAATTTTATGAAGCAAAGGCCGAATAAATTGTTAATATGCACTCTAAAAGGCAAAATAATAGTTTTATGGTTGACATTTCAATATATAGATGCGAGTTTTCAGTATATGTAATTGACTGAATATTACTATTTATGTGCAACTTTTTCTTTTTTACTCTAAACTCAAGAAAAAATATTTAAAAGACCTAATTTTGGAACTTCTTTAAATATAATCTTTACTTTATTAGTTTATCCCATCAAAATTTACAAGTAACATTAAAAGTTTAATACATAACTAATACTTAATTACCCAATTTTGACAAAACGAAAACCTATTAAAGATTCTAAAATTGTTAGTGTCTATTAAAATACTTAAAAAATAACTAAAATAAATGTCTCAAAACATATAAAATAATAACAGAAAACTACACAACCAAATCTATACTTCTAGCAGTTTGACGAATATTTAACCTGTTAAACCACACCAATCGTTAGACAACAACAACGGTCAATTTTTTTACTAGCCAAATGGTTCCATTCTCAAAAGAATTTAATCACTTTAAAGTGTATGTATGATATGATGCCACTACTGGATTATTACAGTTAAAGTCATCATTCGTTTCCCCACCTTATGTTTATACTTTCCTTTTCTTCATCCATTTATCAAAATTCAGTATTATCTTTATGACCTTTTGTCCTTGTTTTTGTAATATATGTTTGTTGCTAACTTGTGAACTTGTGATGGAGCCAACTGCCTTTTAAATTATTACATATAGACAAATGGCCATATGTTGAACGGTCTCATATGTTGATATCATACATTTATCACGTATACATGTTTATGATCTACAATTTGAACCCTTTAGCTTATATTGTGGTTACTAAAGACACTTTATTTCATTACAGTTTTTACGTCAATAGACAATATTATGTTACTAAAGATCTTAATATTTTCCAATGAAACACCTTTCGAAGTTAGGATCTTTTAGACGGTATGAGCGTTCACTAGCCGGTAAGCCAAACAATGATTCATGATTAAAGTATTTTTAAAACGAATCGATTAAAAACAAAAGTTTATAAACCAAGCTAGCAAGTAAAATTTTCTTGTATAAGCAAGCCGGTAAGCAGTCTGTAGTGTTAGTTTACAGAGGATATATAGAAAGCTTGAGATACCTTTCCTCTAACCAATGTACATTAGACTAAAATGTAAATAATAACCTAGTGAAAAGATAACTAAGAAATCCACTTGAGATGAAAAAACTTCAGAAAACCCTATGTAACAATTTTTTTTTTAAATTTTTTCAGGGTGGCTTTTATTTATAATTTCATAAAAAAAAAAAAAAATAGAAAAGCGACGAGTAGTTTGTGTTACACACATATTACACATAAGCTCGTTATATATGTCAGCATATTACATACGTAACACATTTTGGAGCATTGGTATAACACAATATCCCTTTGGCGCTTTTTTGTTTTTCCAAAAGTGGTAAAACTAGATATTAAAGCTACCCTGGGTAAAAAGAAAAAAAAATGTTACATATGGTATTTTAGGATTTTTTTTTTTATCTCAAGTAGGTTTCCTATATAACCCTTCTCTAATAACCTAATAGTTTAATACCTTTTTATATATATGAATAATATTAGTCCTTCATTATACAAGTTTCCAAATGCACAAAGCAAGTAGACTAGTCATTGCATGTGGGGTAAGTGCACCTTTACCTTTTGTGTGGTGCCACAATGCCCCTTTGCCAGCTCTTTCAAATCAAACTTTTGATCTCTTATCATTATGTCTTTCATCTTCCATATGGTCAAATTTTTTAAGTGTTAAGAGTCATAGGATTCTCCATGTTATTAACATTTTGTGTATTGCTTGATAGTGTTTATTTTTATTGAAATTTTGCTTACTTTCAATGACTAGGTTCAGCCCGATAATTTTTTTTTACCTGAACAGAAGTATATGTAGATGCTCTTATATTTAGAAACAACGTTTAAATAGAGAACAAGATAAACAAATGCATGTATATGTACATATTTATCCATGCATATATAAGGCCATGAATTCAAATAAGAACTACCTTAACTATTTAATAACCATCATAACCATTTTATTCGAAGTCACATGGATATAATCTAATATGCTATTGATTTGCAGCCAGGTTCATGGGGATCAAGTCTCCATTGCCATATAAATTCCTGAGATATGGGCCGGGCAAGTTGCGGTATGGACTCAACTTTGCTTATGGTGGAACCGGGGTGTTTGACACCCATAACATGCTACCAAACGTGACCGCCCAAATTGGTTTGCTTCAAAGACTAATTAAAGCCAGGGTCTACACAAAGCGGGATTTAAAAGCATCGTTGGCTCTTGTCGCAGTCTCTGGCAATGACTACACCGCTTACGGTTCTAACAATGGCACAAGGAAGGTAACCTCCCATAACGTAGATTTTTGTAGATTGTACAATACTTTAGGGTTTAAGGTTTAAGGTTTAGGGTTTGTGACGGATCAATTCTTAATGTGCAGGGTCTGCCTGCATTCATTACAAGTGTTGTCAATCAAATAGCAATAGATTTGAAGAAAATCCATGAGATGGGCGTACGACGAGTCTTGGTGAATACCCTACAACCGGTAGGATGCCTCCCGATACAAACCGTCTATTCATCATACAAACAATGCAACGAAACCGAGAATTCATCAGCCAAATACCATAACCAATTGTTGCAAGAGGTTGTGACGACACTGAACAATAACACCAAAGATTCTAGCTTTATCATTCTTGATACTTTTAGCGCATTCAACACGGTGTTAAATACCAAAGCAATTCTTACAGGTATGTTATACCCTTTTCACACTTGAGTATTTTCATTTGTTTTAGGGTTCGGTTTTCGGACATAGAGATGCACACATGGTCTTGATAGGCCCGGCCTAAAAATCTCCGAGAATTTGCATATCGGTCCTAATATTTGATCAAACGCATATGTCTCTACCAAGTGATCAACTAGCCCCACTTAGTATTTAACTATTACCGATTATTTTTATTAAAACATTCTGTAATATATAAACTCTAAATTGGAACAATTTAACATTTTAACATTAAAGAAGATTACCCATGAAAGGGACCAGACCCATTGCTTGTAATAACCAGGCTGTAGTCCAAGTGGTGGGCAGCCTTGCTTAGGAACGGTCCTAAACAACCTTTTTAGTAGTGAACCTTTTAGGGATTAGGCTTTATGAACCTCTCTAGTCTCTATAGAGAGAGCAAAATAATTCTCACATGTTGATAAAACATGAAATCCAAAACATTTGATATAGATAATTAGATGTGTATTCGGATATGAGATTAACTATAACTGTTTTCGGAATTTAGGGAAGTCAAAATTGTCGTTGAGGCCTTGTTGTGAAGCCGTACGCAGTGATGCTAAATGTGGAAGTTTGGACAAAAATGGTAAGGAGTTGTATACGGTTTGTAAGGAACCTAAGTCCATGTTCTTCTGGGACGATGTTCACCCTACACAAGCTGGATGGCGTGCTGTGTATTTAGCTCTTCGGTCTTCTTTGAATAGGATTAATGCCTAGGTTCTTTCTCGTTTATTTATTTTGTGTTTTATGGACCGTAGGTGTCGTTGATTCAAATGTTATGTTAGAAAATGAAATAAATGTTGAGATTCTGCCCTGCTTTGCATATTAAACTTGGTTTATAGGATTAGAATGAACATGGTGAGTATGCACATATTGTGCAGTGACTCGAATGGAAGAACAGAGGGTGGGAACAAGAGTTTGTGAAACACAAATAATAATATTTCCACACAAATGAAACTGATACACAATAGGCCTATTTATACATAACATATTGGCGGTTTTATAACCGCTAAACTAACCAATAGATGCGACTTAAACATACAGACACAACTGTTCCTTTTGGCGCCTTTTTTGTGATGTTTGACTTTTCTGAAGTCAACTTTTGATATGATTAAGATCTTGATTAATCCTTTCCAACAATAAAAGAGCATGAGTTGCCATTTTGTTTATGCTGACGAGTGACGACTAAAACATCAAATAATTTAAACCATGGTTAGAATAGGTTTTATTTTAACTTGCGCAACTTAAAGAAGTTAACAGAAAGAAGACTTTTAAACCATTTACATACCACACGTATGGTTAGAATAAGTTTTAATTTAATCCATAACAACTTAAAGAAGTTAACAGAAAAGGAAGTCGTCACTTGAGTAGAGCGAGTGTGTTGATAGTCAAATGCATTATAATGTAACTAACCTAATACATTGTTTATAATGTCTATGTAGGACAATAGATGTTTATATCTTAATAATAATAATGTTTATGTGCTCGCCCGACTACTTTTAACTCGTATTAAAAACTATATGTTTTGACTTGTTACATAACTAGTATTTTACGCGCCGCGCTTTGCGGCGGCACGCGCCGGATGCGACTACGTATCGCACTTAACGCAAGTTATTCCGTGTATCAAATCGTTGAGCCGACACTCGAAATGCCAACTCCTAAAAGAAGTAGATAGTACATGTATGAACCAATCATACAAAGAGAAGAAAAGAGGTTTCCTAAACAAATTAGAGATAGCACCTTGAGCAACAGGCATGGATCCTATACTCCCAGCAGTCAAAAAATTAGTCAGCAAATTGCTTGCATTATCCAACACATTCCTACTCTTATTCCTCTTCTCATTTGTACTTGTTGACTCACACCTGCTCATATAGAACAGAACCAATCTGTTAGGATCGGAGAACACACGCACATGAACACAAGATTTTACGTGGTTCGGTCTAAACTGACCTACGTCCACGGGGGTAACTGTGGTATTCTTATTATTAAGTGATACAAAGATTACAAGTACAAGAGATATATTTATAGGCACTAATTAGGTTAAACCCTATGCTAAACTTAATCCCTAAGTTAAACATACTGGGCCGGGCCTATATGTGGGCTGACGAAGACAACATCTCCAACAATCTCCCACTTAGTGTCTTCGGACCACGAACTGCACCATCTTTTCTGTACTTCTGTAAATAAGATCTCCCACTGATCTTCAATGCACCTCCAGTTACCCCGATCTCCTCAACACTATTCCTGGAGACCAGCTGAAACTCCCCAAAGCTCCAACTCATCAGTCATGGCTGTGTCTGCCACTGACCCATTCTCTGTCTCTACCGGCTCCCACTGACACGAACTGCCGGATCCTGAAACACCCTGAGAATAAACACTCTCCATATTCAGCAAGTAACCCACCGGAGAGATTTTATCAGCTAGAACACTGGTTCTCCTGACCCAATGTCGTCTAGGAATTCCGACTGAAGCACAACCAGTGCTCCCACTGCCACGAAAACCTCTGACTGGTCTACCTGAACCTTTCCTCGCTCGTTCATCCCGAAGCTGACCTGTGACTCTAGGTTTCTCACTTGCAAAGTCAACCTTCTTCTGCCCACGAGATTCTGTGAACCCGACTTTGTTTCTCTTCTGAACTGGGAAGGTCACTCCCTCAGACGGTAAACTGACCATGTAAAGCGAACCTCATTTTCTTCCTCGAGCAATGACAAGATTTACCTTAACAACTTTCCACTACCCGTTACTGAATTTAACCTCATGTCCCTGTTCATCCAACTGCCCCACTGAAATCAACTGTTTCTTTAAGCTTGGAATGACCCCGATATCTTTCAAAGTCCATGAACCAGCTCAAGTCTTCAAATCTAAGTCACGCATGCCCGTAACATTAAGAACCTCGTCGTTCGCCAATCTTACCTTATCAAAGTCATCTTTCTTCAAATTCTACAATGCTTCACTGCTGTGGGTAGCATGAAATGAAGCACCAGAATCCATGACACAAAAGTCTCACTGCCTTCCACTGAGTCCCAATGCATCAATCCCAGACACATTCCCAGAAGCAGAATTTTATATATATGACACCGACTCTAACAAATGTCCATACCTCTATGCAGCCCCAACAAGTCAACTATGCCAAGCTCCCACTGTCCCTGTTATCCCAACCAGCTAACAAGCAAACTGTTATAACGCAGCAAAGCTTTCATGAAATCAAACGGTACCAAGGGTTCTATGACCGTACACACGATCAGTTAACGCAAACCCTAACCGAAAGATCATCCAACTAGCAATAGTCCACATGACTTGCCACTAACCTTTTTTTTCACTTATGTCGTCACCAGCACACCTGCTGGTTCCATTTTCTCCAGGTTTTACCAGTAAAAGAAAAACAAAGCTACTGACTAGCCTATATCATTTTCTTTCACCATGCCAAAACGAACCAAATCCAAAGCCACCTGCTCGATTTCCTACTATTCGTTTTTTCTTTCGCAACCTAGTTAAACTTTACACCCCGGTTCACCAACTAAAATTTGTACCGTTAAACTTGTCGATTTTGCACATTTCGTCTTCTGCCATGATAACACAATAACACAGCTAACGAAACTTAATCGAACAAGCAAACCAATACTGAAAACAATAGTACCTGATTAATAATCACTGATCTATAATCTTGTTTCTCTGGTTTTCAGAAACGGCACCCCTTTGTTTTCCCTTTTTTTTATCTATATATTATTTCTTTGGCAAATCTGCCACAAAGATAACGTATGGCACCAAAGAAAATGGTTCAATATATAGTCAAACCTTCACCTTAGTCAAAGACCAACTCTTAAGATCCAGACAAAACTTTATTAACCCATTACTCCACTAACAAACAAAAAACACCCAAATCACTCGTCTCCTTCCTGCTCCAAAATAAACACGCCTAAAACCAAACTCCAAGGTATGACCTTAACAAAAAGGAGAACATGCTCTCCCAAAAGCAATCTGCTACTCCCACTTCAAAATCGTATCTGGGTGGTGGTTTTACAGAACCCAAAAAAGCTGTAGCGGCGGCAGAGAGTGGTCAAGGTGGTCTAGGCGGCAGCGATAGTTGTTAGAGACGGGCAGAGAGCCCTAATCGGATTTAGGGAGTGGGCTGAAGGGTTACATGGCTACGGTTTGACGCGCGGAGGCACGAGGTGGGTGACGGTGGGGATGGTGACTGACGGGTGTCATCAGGTGTGTGTTCTCTTCTCTTGAGCCTGCCCTCCTCCGACACACCTGTCGGCGGAGGCGATCTTCTCAAGCCCTAGGCTCTGTTACCAGTTGTTAGGATCTTAGAACACACACGCACACGAACACAAGTATTTACGTGGTTTGGTCTAAACTGACCTACGTCCACGGGGGCAACTGAGGTTTTCTTATTATTGAGCGATACGAAGATTATAAGTACAAGAGATATATTTATAGGCACTAATTAGGTTAAACCCTATGCTAAACTTAATCACCAAGTTAAACATACTGGGTCGGGCCTATATGTGGGCTGACGAAGACAACATCTCCAACACAATCAAATACCCAGGGGCGAAGCGTGGTTCTCGAATCAGAGGGGGCCGGACTCAATTTTTTTCGATCGATAATGGCAAATCGGCGGGGCCGAACTCAACCCGGACTGAATTTACCTACGAAAATCGTAAATTTCTAATGCTGCGCCAAAAAACAGGGGGGGCCAGGCCCACCCCTGGCCCTTATATATCCTTCGTCCCTGCAAATACCTCAATAATAAGCAATTAATAATATTTTTATAAAGATATAAAACTAAAGTAAGTAAAAGTAACTTAATTACCTGATTTGACGTGTTTAGAACATTAACAAAGACAACAACGGCTTAGACAAAACGCAACACATTAGCCGGTTGCGATGCGGTGACGCCGTCATGGCTAAAAGTGCTCATGAACATGCACACTCATCATCGCCCGATACATTACAGCCAATAAAACGACCCATCCAAAGCATTTCATTAAGCCCTTAACAGAAGTCATGAGAGTTTACAATCGTTTGCGATTAAAAAGCATGAGATATAATCGGGTGTAACGCACGACATAAGCCTAGGACAATGCGCAACACATTAGCTTGTGGCAATGCAATGACGCCGTCACGACTAATAGTTAAATGCACGTTCATCATCACCCGCGACATTACAATTGAATAAAACGAACCACCCAAAGCATCTTATTAATCCCTGAACAGAATCCATGAAACGATAGAGCCAATTCCCGGCTTGGAAAACGTCAACACAAATTGTCAGATATTTCTGAAAAATCATCAGATACAAGGAACGCCTTGAAGCTCAGATAGCGCATAACACATCAACCGGTTGCGATGCATTGACGCCATCACGTTTGACGGTACAGCAAATGCGCAGTCATCATCGCATACACGTGAATCAACAACAGAAGCAGCAGGCTACAAAGCTTAAGATTCTGGTGCAAATTTGTTGACCAAACAATGTAGGCAACAATTACAATACCACACACCAAATAGTGTCGGCTTCCTTTATATTGAAGACACGTCATGCATTTTTAGACATTGATATGGCAAACATGAAGCACCAATTCATACACAAAATCATAGGCGCAAAAACAAAATCCATAGATGCCATCATCTTAGCCAATGGAAAGGCGTTGACCAATGGTGATCTCTTTTATGATTTATAATATATTTACAAATGTTAAAGAGATGAAAACTTATAGAAGCTTTTCCAGCAGCATACTCTGTGTTTGCGTAGAGCCAAAACTAGTGATACTGATCTGAGACATTTAACGGCAACCGCAACCGATAAATACCGCCACCATCCACCATCGAGAAGACGATGGCAGAGGTCCCACTGCCGCAGACGAACCGAACCACTGGCGACGGCACACCAAAACGGCCCGAGAAAAACAAATTCGGAGCAATCAAAGAAGTAATTCGAGTTAACACAAAAACGCCGCCTAAAACCCCTTACCTTCTCGCAGGCCCGTCTCAGACCAGGTGCAGGGTGTGTCGCCGAACCAGGCCCACGATTTCAAAGGCCTATAAGTGTTAAATAGATTTATATTATATGTGTATGCGTATATATATATAATAAACACGCAAGTTAAATTAGAAGTCAAGATGATCCAGTGGCTAAGACACGCGTGTGTGCAGGGGTATTTAGGTTTGAATCCTTGAACAAAAGTTTTGCCTTTAAATTTTTAACTAGCAGCTGTTAGAGTTTAAGGGCCCATTTTTTTCTCGCACAGGACCCCTAAATCTCTAGCAATTCTCAGGGACGGCCCTGCTTCTCGTCGGAATAGAAGGCAGGAGAGTGGGTTGAAAAACCCAAATAAAATCGCCGAAACCGGCAACCTGTTACGCCGGTGAACAACCGGCAGCCGAGACACGTGGAGGTTAAGGCTTTTACAGAGTAGTACAAAGGCATAAAAAGTTTATACAAAGCGAAACAGTAATCGCCCCTCACAACGAAATCTTCTAATTGTATTCTTATATAATATAATTATTATTACCTTGCTATTTTTGTTGTTGTTTACGTATGATACATGCAAACTTATAATATGTAAGCAAAAAAATCAACATAGTTTAGTGTGGTTGAGCATCACCCATAGACGTCACGTGAAGAACATGGATGAACATCAACTACAGACACTATTGTGTAGCTATGTCTACATTAGTGGCGAAGCTTGCAAAAAAATTTTTTGGAAACGCAGGATTACAATATCAATTAAACTTAGCTATATTAAAAGGTAAGATAATCATCTTCCCCTAACTATAGTTATCACACCCCCATTGTCTTTGGAAAATGTTATTCCTCACTTCTTTTTTATTTCAATAGTAACTCGTCATTTCTTTCACAAACTTAATTTGGTGGTTTACTAATTACGCTAAAGGTAAGGATGCCCTTCACGGAGGGAAATAATTATTCCGCACTTCTTCGCGTGGCAACAATTATTCCGCATTTTTTCGCGTGATGCAATGGTAATTCAGAGTCAGTACCGATTCGTTATTGTACCAACACATGATATAGCTAACGCAAACACCCAGTAATCAAAATTGTTTGTAAAACATCAACAATAATAACAAAAGATTATAAACTAAGGTTAAAAAGCAACTGAAACAAAAATAAAAAAGTATAGCATAGTTAAAAAGACATAAATAAAAAGTAAAAAATGGATGTTAAAAAGCGGTTGAAAGTAAAATGTACAAGTGAATATTGTTGTCATGGTTATCACAGTCACATGAAGTACCCACACTTTTGCCATAGTATGTTCCTCTATTATATATTTATTAATTTGAAATGAACATTCACTATTCAGTAACAGCCCCTCTCTTATTGGTGGAGAGAGGTGGTGCAATTTTTTTTCTCCATGTTATTTTACATTAAATATAAATGGTTTCATGATAAATCACCATGTTATTTTACATTAAATATAAATGGTTTCATAATAAATCACAACCTGGCTAGGTGGTGGAATGGTTTGATGAACATTTATCCTACATGAGGTCTTAGGTTTGAGACATGTAGAGGCCGATTTATTTCCTTCTGAATTGTTGAGAGGTGCGATGCCAGCTTTATATTTTTTTCTTTTACAACGCATTATTTAATAATAAATATAAATTGTTTCATATTGAAACATAATTTGGCTTGGTGGTCGAGTGGTTTTATGTACGTTTCTCTAACGTGAGGTCTCAAGTTCAAGCCTTGTTGGATGACATTTTATTTGTTTTTTTTTTCCATTTATACAACGTTTTCTCATATTAAATACAATTGGTTTGAGATTAAAACATCAATTGTGTTGGTGGTATAGTGGTTTGAGGTGCATTTCTCTAAGAGGAGATCAAAAGTTCGAAGCCTGGTTTGAGCAATTGTTTTTCCAGATATTTTTTTTGTCTAGGCTATCATTGTCGCATTGGTACCCTAATAAACGAAAACGATAATGACAACGTACGCGCCGCAACACGCACGGGAACCCCACTAGTTATAAATAAAGTAAAACAAAAAAATAAAATAAAAAAGAAAGTAAAAATATCCATAAATAGGATAGCAGTGCAGATTAGCAATCTAGGATCTGGGTACTCTTGTGCTTCGCGGCGGTTCATGTTTGTTGTGCATGACACATGCAAATTCACTAATTAACGGTCTTAGATTGTTAGTGTTAGGAATCACATCACTCGTTCGGTTCAAAACCCAACTTGGACCCGACTATTCGGTTCATTATAAAATCACAATTTTTTTTATATATTTTTTCTTAAAAATAATAACTCATTTATTAATATATTAGGCGGAAGCGTGATAACATAATATATATTTCTCAAACCTAATCGACATCCCAGTCTAGTTATCCAAATACAAATACAAACAAATAATATAATCACACAACCATAGGGCGTTCAAGATTCAATGAATGCTCGGCTAGTAAGCACAATCACCAACTTCAAGAATCACCCGAAAACACGCGGTGTAGATCCGATCTAACACGAAACACGAGGCACGCAAAACAAGGCACCCGAGGGCGGCACATGGCCGCACGTGTGAGGCCGGCCGAGAAGGGGGAGCGGCGCCAGTGGGTCGGTGGTGGTGGCGGTTGTGGTGGTTGTTGTGACGGTGTGACGTTTTGATTAAAAACACTTTTAATCTTTGTGGTGGCTAGAGATTATGATTAGGTTATTAGTGTTTAGCATGGTTATATAATAATCATAGTTACACTATAATCCATAAACTTGTTACTTGCTCACAAAGCAGTAAACCTTGACTAATTAACTATTTAGTTAATCTCCACCTTTTAGTTTTTATATAATTAACGTTTAATTATAAGAAACCTTTATATTTATGTTTTATTATCACATAATAAAACATATTATCGCTTAACCCTTTAGCGACAAACACCGTTATTAAAGTCCACGTTTATAATCATCATTCAACGATAATCATCAAATCACCGTTAAGATCGAACAACGAGTATTCGATCATTCAGCGCCATAATTATTCAATAATAATTATTCTATCGTTTAACGCTTTAAACGATCTTATTAATTGATCAGATTAATTAATCCACTTGCCGATCAATTATTTCTCTAAACATTTATCTGTGATTATTCGTAATAATTTTTCTACCAAATATTTTGTTGAATATTTATTCCACAATCAAAGTTATGTGTGATTAATAATATTTAACAATTAAAATTATTTATTTGTTCGCAGTCCAAAGCGTAATCTTTTGATCATACTTTGATAGTCGCATTAAATAATTGATAACTGAACACCAATTTCCAACAGTTAGCAATACGTTTTTTTTAGAAAAAGGTTGCAAATTCGCTACAGTGACACATGGGAAACCTGATGATTGATAAGCCACATTGCATGTAGACTCTCTAAGAACTTGTTTATGAAGGGTAACATCCTCACTATTTTCCGAACGCTAGAGATCTATACAAAGTACAAAATTCACAAAATATGTAGCCACACAAGAAATTGTGTGATAGGACGGTAATTTAGTCAGTTACCTTATCTCTAGTTCTAACGCTAAGATGAAACCATTCATATGTTTGAGGATTAAATTACCGCCCCTGCGCAACGCGTGGATGACTACGACCCTAGATATAATAATAATAATGATAATAATAATAATGATAATAATAATAATAATAATAATAATAATAATAATACTTTAAGTATTATAATAAATATTTAATATCACTGTTCACGCAAAACATTGTAGCTTATTAGGATGAATAAACCGAGTCGAATTGGGTCGTTTAACTTTGAGTTCGAGTCTAAAAACATCAATTTTTCCAAGCTTTGTTTATTTGTTAAAGTCAAACATCTGACTCCCTGTGTTTATTTGTAACTTACTTAAAAACAATTATTTTAAGAGTTCTATATACAATTACATTTTAGAAGGAAATAAACAAATTATCTTTTATTTATTCTCCAAATTGCATCATATGTCCTTCGTCTTTAATAAGTACACTCTATGTACTTTATGGCTAAATTTTGCACAACTATGCCATTTACACGAACCCTCGTTTATTTAATTTGTTAATGTAGGTCATGTGCCACTCACTTGAGGGGCAACATCGTCATTTTACCACCTTTTTTTAAAAAAACCATCCATCAAACACCAACACATAACACATATCGTTTTACAAACACAAACACAAATCCAAATAGGATTCCTGCAAATAAAAAATTGCAAGCCTGAAATCCAATCAACAATGTTGTATTTCCGACGCGAAAGACTAGAAAGAAATCCAGGTAGGAGGTTTTATAGGTTTCCTGCAAATTATTTGGGTTTATTGCTTGGTGTGAAACACAAGGTTTGCCTTAAATCAAAGGTCATTAACCAACATACATTCATGGCTAGAAACGAAGTTCAAATCCAGAACCAGGGTTTAGCTTTAAAGCTACAAAGAGTGAAAATGAAGCAAAAAATCTAAAGCAAAAGCTTATTAGCAGCAGGAGCAATTGTTTTCTTAATTATCTATTAATTTAGGGTTTCAAATGTAATGATAGTGTTTTTGTAATGTTAGGGTTTAATGTAATACTACTGTCATGTGTAATGTAATTGCTTGCTTTTGTGTTAATTATGTGTAATTTCTCAAACATGACACTACAATGGTTAACCATCTAACAAAATGTGCATACATTGGAACTATAGCTACAAATATGAACCATTACTAACCAAATGTTACTCCAATAGAACTATGGGTGCAAATGTTACTTCAAGCATGACCCATTACCATTACTAACCAAATATTACTCCATAGAACTATGGGTGCAAATGTTACTTCAAATATGACCCATTACCATTACTAACCAGATGTCTATACATTTGGCCTTCAAATTTGACCCATTAAATGAACCTTTATTAACATAATGTCCATACATTAGAACTAGACAAAAATAAATAGATTAGAACTACGGCTGCAAAAATTAGGACTATGGCTGCAAACACAATACTGCAAACTTAAGTCTGTACATAGATGAAACGTAATGGTTCAGCTAAGTCTTAAAACCAGATAAAACATAATATTGCAAACATAATTCAGACATACATAAAACAATCCAAAAGACATACTTTTGACAACCTAAAACACAGTTTTAAGACACACAAACTAGTAACATCCTAATAGTTTTCTTGTCCCTTGCAGCGTCTACTATTGTGCCCTAGTTGCTGCACTTCAAACAAGTCTTTATGGTCCCCCTCTTTGATAGTCTTCCCCCTTCTGACCTTTTTAGGCCTAACATTAGGTTTATGATGGTTTGGTGCTATTAGAATATTGGAGATATTAGGCTTAGGCCACATTGTCATGCCATTGAATAGGTAAATCTTGAACTTGTACAAATACTTCCACTTATCCAATGTGTAAACTGGATGAACCCTGCCTTCCAAATACAGTCTGCCTCGTAATTGTGTGAAATAACCCCCGTGATGTATTTCAATCGATCGAGAACATATTAGAGTATGTGGCTACATTGTTAAAAAAATGAGACAAAATTTAGTTTCATGTCCTTTTGTTCAAAAACAAAACAAAGATGCCATGAAGTATTACCGTAAATCTCATCAAACATCCTTCTGTTTAGGATGTTCACAAATGAAGAGCCTTTCATCCAATTATCTGGGCTTCGATCATCAATGGTGATTATCGTGTGAGTTAGTGTTTATGGAAGATTTTGAGGTTATTTTATCATATGATCAGTTAAACATATATAATTGAATGAAGGTTAATAATTGGTGTAGAGGACGACGTTTTGCTCCTCACGTGAGGGGGCACATGACTTGTATTAACAAATTAAATAAACGAGGGTTGGTGTAACGCTCCGTTCCCGAGTTTACTTAAGTATGGAAAAGAAAGGAAAAAAATCGAAGGAAAGGAATAGAAAACATGCATATCCTTTCCTTCCGAATCGAAAGGAAAACTAAACTAAAGGATTTGACCTAGGTTTTCCTTCCATTTCCTTTCTTTTCCTTTTTTAAGTGAAACTCCGAAACAAAGCATATTTTGTTTTCCTTTCTTAAATGAAACTTGGGAACACAATCAATTTTTTTTCCCTTTAATTTCATTTCTTTTCTCTCACTAAATTAACTCGAGAACACAGCGTAAAGAATATAGGGTGTGCAAAATTTAGCCATAAAGGACATAGAATATTATAGACCAAAGACATAGTATGCATTTGCGGAATAAATAAATGACAAGTTGTATATTTTTGTCCACATTTTAATTATAAATTCTTTTGTTAATTTTTCTTTTTAACTTATCATTGTGGCATAAAATACCCACTCAATTTAATTTATGAAATTAAAATATATAGTAAAAAATAAAAATATAATATAAATGGGTTTAAATGGGTCAGCCCGCTAACCCGTCTTGGTTGATACAAACCCGGTCTGTTTAGCTAAGTGAGTTCAATCTGAAACTGATGCAACCCCGTTTGGACTAAACCCATACAACAAATTTCGTATTAAGTTCATGTTGTATTTTCATGTCGTGTTAAAAATTTACACCCATGATTATTTTATTGATTTTTCTTGATTTTATACATTCACAGTAGTATATAAATTGATTCATAGTAAGCCTCCCAATATAAACGACAACTTTAGTTTTTGTAATTTTTTTCAACTAGCATCATACCCGTGCGCGCTCCGCTGCGCAAACATAGCAATGTATTGCCATTTTGGCGCGCGACGGATGAGAGTACGTATCACGCGTGATGCAAATTCATCCGCGTATCAATTCGTTGAGCCAACAAAAGTAGAATCAAGTTTGCTGTCAATTTACCGGTTGGAAGTTCCATTTTTGCGGACAGACACCAACCGCGGCCAGCGTTGGTTGTCGGCATCCAAACGTCTGACGGGATCACCACCGCGGGCGATGGTTTGCACGGTGGTGTGCCACAGGAGTATGGTTAAGCCAAAGAAAAACAGATTTATTTTGCGTATAAACAACAAAAGTCTTAGGTGTTGGTTGACGTTAATGCACTTGGTGATATTAATTTAGCTGACGCATGTGACTTTGTTTTAGAAGTTACTACCAACAACGCAGGTCGCCTGAAAAAATAGATTATAATTTATATGGCTCACCTCTAGCCACATTCGATCAACTTTTGTGACAAATTATTTGGGGGCAAAATCAATACAAAACAATTAATCAACTTTTGTGACAAATTAAGCATTAAGTATTTATATAAATTTAATCATTCAAAACCCAAATATACTTGATTTATATATAAAAGTGATTCATTTGTCTTAATATAAATCTTATTACAAATAAATTAAGAAGACGCATACACATCATTACTATTTTCATGTTCTTTTAATCATCTTGGCCATGGAAAAAAGAGCATGTATCCTTCACGTGTCATATGGTCCGAGATAAGCACAGGGTATTCAAAAATCAAAACATGGGATTTACTTGGTTAACCACTAATACACAGCTACGGCCAGTCCCTCTCTCTCTCTACAAAGTAAAAACCCACACACCTACCTCCTCACTCCGCCTCTCTCCCTCTAAAGCCCAGTTACAACCACCACCGATCCTCCCTATCTCTGTCTAATAAAAACCGTAGCCACCACCATCACCACTCCCCTCTCTCTCTCTTTCTCTCTCTCTCTCTCTCTCTCTCTCTCTCTCTCTCTAAAAACACCCTCGCTGTCGATGGTTTACAGATAAGAGATCGAATACTCCAGCAACAACCTTATGACGCAAGAGCGAGCGCCAATCGAATAAATATAGCCGGAAACGGGACATGCAGGTCGACGCATACATTTGTCGGCGGCCTCCGTCTCCGGCAACTACCGTTTCTGGGCTGCCCGGGGCTTTTTTTTTGGGCGTTTAGGCATTTTGATCCTCACCGGTTGATTAACGAACAGTCTGTATCCAATTTGTTTGATTAAAGTTTTTTATTATTGAATTCAACTTTCATTACGCGTAATTAGCTTGATTTGTGTGTGTTTGATCTGTGATGTAATTTAGGTTTATGGATTAATGTCATATGACAAGCAAAAAAGGCAATCATTTAATATGCCTAAAACTTTGTGTTTTTCAAACCAAGACACTTCTAATGGGACGGAGGGAGTAATACTTTTCACAAGAACCTCATATAGTTTAAGTTTTACAAGTATAATTGGTTAGAGTACAACACATAATGCACATATTAATTTAAGTTCTACAAGTATAATTACTCAACACAAAATGCACATATTAACTACTTTTTTAGAGCAAATATCTTTTATACAATACTTACACATTTGCCCCTCAACTTTACTCAACTTTTGTTTATTTAAATAATAATTACATTTATTTACCATTATTATAACCAACTACCCCTCACAATTTTTAAAAGTCCATAACTTTTTCATACATTATTATTGTCTTAATATTATTACACCGTATAAACGAGCGTTTTTTCACTTTAATTTGAGTATAGTATCGCTATAGTGTTTTTAATTTAAAAAAACTGATATGTTAAGATTAAATAACAATCGAAACGAAAACAAACGAAAATGAACCGAAAGTTTCTATATATATACTATCTTATAATATATTTCACAAGAACCTCATATAAGTTAAGTTTTGCAAGTATAATTGGTTAGAGTACAACACACAATTCACATATTAACTATTTTCATTAGGGTAACATGTCTTTTAGACAATAATCACACATTTGCCCACTTAACTTTACTCAACTTTTGTTTATTTAAAAAATAATCACACTTTTTTCACCCTTATTTCAACCAACTATTCCCACAATTTTTAAACGTCCATAACTTTTTCATATATTAATATTTTCTTAATATTATTACACCGTATAAATGAGAATTTTGTTCCCTTTAATTTGATTATGATATTGCTATAGTTTTTTTAATTTAGAAAATGATATGTTATGGTTAAGTAATAACCGGAACGAAAACAAAGGAAGTGAGAAGTTACATTTGCATATGTGACTTCTCACTTCCTCACAGTCACTCTAATTTTTTGCTTAGTGCATCACATGAATTATTGCTATGTATTTATTCATGTGCTTGCACTTCCGCTAGCACATAGGATTCGATTGTGGTAAAAAAAAGTATTTTTATTTATTGAATTCAAAATTTTGTTTAAAATTTTTTTACCACTTACTCAGCCGATATTATGATTAATGTCATAATTTTATCTCATTTGTGTTTGTAGAATTTTTGTGTAATAAGTTTGAATGAAAACATACACGTTTTGACATAGTTCTCATCTTGATTTCTTTAATGAAAAACACTATAATTTATTTCACAACTCTGTGTTTTTTGGATATATATATATATATATATATATATATATATTATATATTGAAAATGTATAATCTGATAGTTGAAATCTATATACATTATGTATAATTTGATCAGTTAATTTGGTTATGCCCACTGGAAAAACTTCTTTGGGGCAAATATTTCGGTCAATTGATTATTGTTTAACCTAACCAACCTAATGTTGTTACCCGCCGCAACGCGCGGGCACCCCACTAGTATATAATTATAGAAGGCTCAAATATGATGAGTTTTAATTGATTTTTTTTCGTATTTTACTACATATTTATAAATAAACTAGGATATGTTGACTTTAACGTGATTATGGGTTTATAAGAAAGGACCGATAGAAATGCATTGTATTTGAAATGGTAACGTGTGTATGGCTGTAATGATGAAATTCCATCATTTCCCTTTGCTTGGGTTGGTAAATATTATCATATGAAAATATGAAATGATGAATGATAAAAAAAAAATGCATGTTGGGTAGGTGTTCTGTGTGGATAGAATTTTTTTTTTTATTTCTTTGCTATTACCTTAACAATAATTACCTTATTTACGTCCAACGCTCTGTGTCAATAAAGATTATTTATTTTATGATACCTCGCATATTCTTTTTTTAAAGGAAAACAAATAGATGTCCTGACTACTTGTGATACCTATCAATTGGTTACAAAAACACCCCATACGCTATTAGGTGAAGACACGTCTTAGGTGTCCGTTCACAGGTAGCGCTGGGTAGCCAGAACCCACAAAGCCACCAGTTCCAGGGAAAACCTGATCCCTCACCTGCCTGAAGGCACGACAGTGGAGAATTAGTAAACCCGGTGATCAAGGATCGAACCTAACACCTCAAGGAGGCTAGAATCTACCTATCATTTCTCATACCACTCCACCACAAGGGTGGGGGCACCCTCACATATTCTGTTATCTGTTTATTTCTTTATCGTATTCTTAAACACCTATTTAATTTTTATTTTTTTCTTATAATACTCAAATCTATACTTTCTATAATAGGAGAATCGTGAGTGACATCAGAAAGCTGATGTGTCAAGCGAAAAGACATGCCACCAAAACAATCAACAATATATATACTGTCAATACGAAGAAAAGTTATATACGCACATACAAGTTAAAATCCATAGTAATAACCATGTGATCTCAAAACCAATTCACAAAATTACTATAATTCTTAGTTTCTGGTTTTAAAGTCTTTTAAATCGACCTTTTATTTTATATTTTGTTGTATATTACAACCTTTTTAATGTAACTCTATTTATTTTTGTTGTTAAGTGAGGGCATATGCAACTATATAACTCTATTTATTTTTGTATATTACAACCTTTTTAATGTAGTTTCTCTAAAGTTTCATGTTTGGGTATTAAGGGTTTTGTAAATGAAGTTTATTACATAATGGCCCCTCTAGTTTATAAAAAGGCATTTTAATTACTTTAACTAAAGTTTTTTTTTTTATCAGAAAATTTAACGATAGTTAGTGTTAGTACCTAACATTGTTACAAAAACAAAACTTAATACCCTAACCTGTTACTTTAAACTATTAGTACCTAAACTTAAAACTCTAGAGAAACCAAAAAGACTAACCACGTAATTAACTCCTTTTTTTTTTTTTTAGTTTTAAGATTTATTAGCGGTGAAAGTACCAACATGGTTTCACATGAGTTGCATGTGACCTAAGTTAACAACAAAAATAAATAGAGTTAGTGCTAATGGTGGTAACATGTAACAAAATATAAAGCAAAGATTGGTTTTAAAAACTTTTTAAACTTAAAAGTAAAACCTGTAATTTTAAACATACATAAAAGTTATTTTATGTAATTTTATCGCAACAAGCAATATTATTTATTTAAGTTTAATTGTGTGTTTAAAGTGGTGCAATGGAGAATGGTAGGTAGATTACGTGGGCGTTCTTAAGTGTTATCTTCTATAAGATCATCATATTTGATTCTTTGATATTCAATATTATTTATTTATTTAAGTTTAATTGTGTGTTTAAAGTGGTGCAATGGAGAATGGTAGGTAGATAGATTACATGGTCGTTCTTAACTGTTATCTTCTATAAGATCATCATATTTGACATTGACCATAAATTATCTTATATATTTTTTTTACCGTCTCTAAATTATTTTAATATATTTAATGATATACGTAAATAAGACTTAGTAAAAGCGCCATTGGGGTTGGTGGCCCAATGGTAGAAGCAAAGTTTCTAGGAACACCTAAAGGGAGGTCATGAATTCAAGTCCATGGGTTTAAGTCTTACAAGGAGTAGAAATTTACCGTTTTAAAAAAAATTACGATAAAATATACTCTTAATTACATGTCTTTTAATTCTTTCCCCAAGACCCACTTAAGTTGACTTTACTAATATTCTTTGTTTTATGATTTTTTTTTTATTTTTATCAAAATTAGCATACATTGTATGAATTAGAAAATTCACATTAAGATCTTAATTTTTATTTCCATAATTTAACCAAATTTCTATTTTTTTGTTTGTCACATCCTACTTTTTATCTCTATCTATTTCACAGATACAGTCACAAACACTTGTTTTAATATTCTTTTAAAAAAAAAGGATATATATGGAGAGTTTTATAAAATGCAAACAATAGAAAATAATTAAATATTGGAAATAAACATAAAAATAGAGACCCCAAGATAAATGTTCTTAGAGCGGTGCATCTTCTCCACATCTCATTGATCGATTACTTGTAAATTTCAAGTTTTTCTTTTAATAGAAATGCATGCATTTGTGGATTGTATAAACAATAGAGAAAGTATTGGGTACAAAGTCCCTTAACCTACAAAGTGTAGGAAGCCACAATAATATGCCACGTGTAAGATGTCTTTTAAAACAAAAAAACTGATTTTCAATTATGAGAGGGGTATTATAGACATTTGCATCGATCAATTAATCACGTTCATAATTATGATTTTCACAATCCCTGTTTTCACAATCTTCATCATCAATTCTTACCTTATTAAAAAATTCTCATCACCTTGCATCTGTCGATCAAAAGTTTACCAGAATCATACTTAATTGCAGAGTTCATCATCATGTTTGGTAGGTTACTCTGTTTTTTAATTTCACATAATCGTAATCTTATTTTGATTTTTAATTGTTTATCAGACCTAAACAACGAACCTGAAATCTTAATCGGAGAAGAAGATGATGTTGTCGATGCTCATAGTCTGAATTTTGAAGGTTAGTTTATACTATTTTGATTTATATTAGCAGATCACAAAAAACAGAGATGAACAGAGTTTTGAGGTAACTGCTTGGTTTAACATGCGTTTTATTATGTTTAACATGCGTTTTGAGGTAACTGCTTGGTTTTATAGAAATGATTTTTATTCAAATGCGTTTTACTATGTTTAACATGCATTTTGATGCAACTGCTTGGTTTTATAGAATTTGTTTTTATTCAAATGCGTTTTATGATGTTTTAAACATGCGTTTTGAGATTTGTTAGATAAATCCTTACATGTGCATGTGAATGCTTACTATTATGTGCCTTTTTATAGTATGAACATGTCATTTGGTCATTAAAATTAGATTTTATAATTGTATGTTTTGTGTTTTATGACAGATCTTTCTAAGAAAGATGTTCCCATTGATGATCAAACTCCAATATACTAACCTGCTGTTGCATCTTCATTGAAACCAGAAGATGCAATGAAGATGAAAACGAGATGAAAAATACATTGTTACAAGATGAAAACAAAGAAGTTGAAAATGCTAAAGACCATGGAAATGAACACCAGGCAGATGAAGAACAAGTTGTTGATGAGTGATTTTTTTTTTCCAGTAAATGTGTTTTATGTTTTTATGCATGCGTTTTGGTATATACTGAATAGTTTGCACATCTTCTACTGTTTTTTAAAGTGCGTTTTATGTTTCCTTGAATGCGTTTTACTATAACTGAACATTTGAAACTCTGTTTTTTACGAATGCGTTTTATGATCATATCGAATGCGCTTTACTAATACATCACATATATATATATATATATATTTCATTTCACATCAAAACAAAAGCTTTTTCAAGCTTTTACATACATTATCCATATATATTTCATTCCACATCAAAACAAAAGCTTTTTCAAGCATTTACATACATTGAAAACTCTGATGACTAAACCTCTGATGTGTAACAGCTGATGGAATAAACTATGTTTGCTTGAATCATCTGTTGGAGCCTAAATGTTGTTGACTCCAACAGACCTTGTATCTTCAGACCTTTGGTAGATAGTGGTTTCTTCAACAGACCTTGTAAGCAATAATTTGTACAGCAGTTGTTAGGGAACAGCAGTTGTTAGTGTCAACAGTCTTTGTTTATATAAAACGCATTTGAAAAATATAAAACGCATTTGTTATTTACAATATGTTAGTCTATGTTGGTCTGATTTCTAACTAAAAGCAATAAAGGCGTTTTGTTATTTAATGTCTTTGTGTCTATGTTCCTGTTATGCTACTTTATTATCATGTGTTTTTAGTAGCTTTTATGTTTTTGTTTCATGATGTAAAATGTGGAATGAATAATTATGTACGTGCGTTTTATGTTATAATAAATGCGTTTTATGTGTTGGTTTTATATATATTATAAAATGCGTTTTAATAATTTATTGAATGCGTTTTACTACCATATGCTTATACAAATATTAACAAAAACATGCATTTTTTACTACCAATAGAGAAACTCAGTTCCAACAGTCTAAAGTCAACAATGTAAAGATGAAAAATGATCTAAATTATCAAACTGTAAACATTTAGCTCATATTATCTACTCGCTTTAGCACCCTCTTGTAAGCATTTTGCATCATCTTTGCCTTGTAAGAGTCTAGCTGTTGCTTCTGTAGATCTGACTCAGCAACAAAACCACAACTCCAATTTTTGTTTCCTTTATATGTTTCCATGTGTCGTATTGTGAAGATGCCACAGTCTTCTATGTTATTCTTTGTTCTCCAAGGCATCTTCCTCCTATGAATAGGCACTCTGTCAATCCTATCAATCCCTTCGCTTCTCTCACACAATGTTCTCAAGGTTAGGTACATTGTGTGTCTCTACGCATATTCAAACAAATAAAAAAAATTAGTAAAGACCAAAAACATATATTATTCAGCCATTAATATTATGTTTCTTATTTTTTTTCCATACCAGGATTTCGGGCACCCCTCCATATCTCTTCGCAAAATCTGGTTCTTCCTCTGAGTTGTCAATTAACTCTATCAGACCATCCTTCACATCAAAGCAGACTAAATAGAAATGACCGGATATTAGCATCGGAACTATAATTATATCAAAGTCATCCAGAGATTTGATATTGAATTTTCTCATTATATCCTGCAAATTGCTCTTTAAAACCTTAACCCTTTCATGCTCACAAACCCCCTGCTCGTAGTAGTTTGATGGCTGTATTGTCAAAGAAGTCAATCCATTAGTCAATCAAAGACAAATATTACTAAAAGCGTTTTAGATATATTAAATGCGTTTTGTTCTTATATACATGCGTTTTACACATTTTACAAATGCGTTTTAACAAATAATATTGCTTCTTGTTTTTTTCCATCTTTTTGTTTTAATTTTTTACTAGGCTTGACAAAATCACCATCTGACTCACTTTTTGTATCTTTCTTACTTTGTTTCTTCCTTTTTTCTGTTTATTAACATTTTCCTTTTGAACAACTTTTTTCGATTTCTCAATAACTTTCCTTACTTTTCTAAGAACTTTTATAGGAGTTTGGAAATCATCATCTGAACCAGTATTGACTGGTTTTTCTGCTTAACACAACAAGAAACACAACAATGCACAAATACAATTAGATGAAAGTATGTCGAAAAGACCAATACTCAAATGCGTTTTATTATACCACTAAAGGCGTTTTAAGTCATATTATGATAGTCTGATTTTCTCCTACATTATACATGCGTTTTGTTAATTTAATAGATGCGTTTTGAGACATGATTGTTTCAGATCAGTGTGATAATCTTATTAATGATTAACATCAGTAAAACGCACCTACTAATTACATAAAACGCATTTGTAATCACAAAAAAATTATAAAAACTTTCTCGTTGATGCCACAACAAATCACCAAATTATCTTATTCATCATTAAATTCCTTAAAACGCCTTTACTAAATACTACAAACGCACTTACTTGATTATGTAATAATACATTGATTATGTAATAATACAGAGTAGATACAAATTAAACCATTAAAACGCCTTTACTAATTTAAGCAAAGCATCTAAAACGCTTTTACTAATTTTATAAAAAAAATCATTAAATCGTTGTGTTCATCATTCAAATCATCAGAAACTCTTTTACTAATTTCATAAAACGCATCTAAAAGATACCTGAATTCGTTGCCTTCAAAGCCCTGTCATGATTCAGTTTACTTCTTCGTTCTCTTCCTTCACCTGGTTCGTTTTTTAGGGTTTTACAAGTGACAAATGAGATTGTTTAATTTATTGTCATACGATCAAAATAAAAGTAACAATATGAACAATTGCTTACTTGATTTGCGTTTTGGAGCCATAATTCTTCTATGATCGACTGATCTTCGTCTTTTTAATGAAATGCTCTGTTTTTTTTTGTTACAGAGAGTATGATTTTAATTTTGTGAATTCCAGGATTATAGCAATTTGATTGCAACTGTACATAAATGAGATTTGGGCGCGATTATTAAAAAGAATTCAAATTATTATAGTGGCAATTTGTCTAATTTGCCCTTCTCTTGTTAACTGACACTCAAAATTTGTGTGGGTAATTAATGTACGATGATTTTGATTAAAATGTAGATGGAGGGTGAAGATTGCTTCTTACACTTTGTATTTTAAGGAGACTTTGTACAATAGCCTCTCTCATAAACAATATACTAAAAAACCCACACATAAAAAAAATAACCTAATTCAAGAAAGTGTTAATGTAAATTGCAGAATTAGATTGGTTGGGATTACATGTTTTACACGGATCTCTTTTTACACATTCTATAACTTTTGTGTTTAATTATCGTTAACAATACAACCATAAGAGTAGTAGTTTTACTATAGAAAGAAATGACATCACAAACAACCGTTGGTTTAACTTTGCTTAAAATGAGCAAATGATCTACTCAACTAAATGACTCAAAAGAACATTTCCATCGAATGTTTAATTTCAAGGGTCTGTTTGGAATGACGTAATGGAATGGACGAGGGAATGGAATGGACAAGGTAATGGAATGGATCATTACCATTCCATGTCTTGTTTGGTTGCCACGTGGGAATGAAACAGACCATTATTTTATATTGTTGGATAGGTAGGAAAAGACGAAGGAATAAAATCGGTGGTGAGTGGTGGTCAGTGGCGGTGATGGTGGGTGGTCATATGTGGCGGTAGCGGTGATGGTAGGTGGCGGCGGCAATTGTGGTGGTGACAGTGGAAGGTGGAGGTGGATGGCCGTGATAGTGGGTGGGCGACGATGGTAAGTAGTGGCGGTGGTGGGTGTTGGTTAGTGGCAGTGATAGTATGTGGTGGTGTATGGCGGTAGCATGGTGTGGTGGTGGCGACGGCGGTGGTGGGTGGTGGCGAAGATGGCGATGGGTGGAGGTGGATGGCGGTGATGGTGGGTGGGTGACAGTGGTAGGTGGCGGCGGCGGTGGTGGGTGGGTGAAGGTAGTGGGTGGTGGTGGTTGGTTGCGGCGACGATAGTGATGGGTGGTGACGACGAGGGTGGGCGACGGTGGTAGGTGGTGGGCGACGGTGGTGGTCGGCGTTGGGTGGTGTTGGATGGTGGCGGTGGGTGGGTGACGGTGGTGGGTGGAGATGATGGTGGGTGGGTGAAGGTAGTGGGTAGTGGCAACGACGGTGGTGGGTGGTGACGACAGTGGTGGGTGGTGGCGGCAGCGGTGGTTGGCGACGGTGGTAGGTGGTGGGCGACGGTGGTAGGTGGTGACGGCGGTGGTGGGTGGTGGTGGTGGTTGATGGGTTATGGTGTTAGTAAAGGGTGAATGAGGGATGGAATGAAAAAAAAACATGGGGGGTGGATGAAATGGTTTTGAGGGAATGGAATGCCTTGTGGAATGAGTGATTACATTCCTTTAACCAACCAAACACACTATTTTTCATTACCTCGTAATAGTCAATTCCATTCCTCATTCCATTCCATTCCATCATACCAAACGCTACCTAAGAGTTCAACACCATAAGTTGCATCTCTAATTTTTGTATTCTAAATCCATACAAGTTGTATTAATGTATCATTTTCGTATTAAACTTCAAATATTATATCAACTTATCATTTAATCTTCTAGTTTTGGATCAAATCAAATTTGTAACGTGCAAATAGTACGATTAGCTAGAGTAATTATGTTTGACAATAACGACTCTAATTCATTTTGTTGTAGCCCAATAATAATTAGTCTAATTATTTCACTATAACGAAATGCGACGTAATAATAATTACTAACAGCTAATGATCTCCACACCAATTGGTTTGGAGGGGGGAGGGGGGGGGGGGGGGGGTTGTGGGAAGGTTTACCGTTTACCCATTTAGGTGGGTTCCTGCCCGGAAGGTCTCATGGTCGAACCCTGGCAGGGGTAAACTATGGCACCGGTTCAACCTGGCAGTAATATACCAACTACAGGATTCCTTCTCGAGACCTGGGTGATCTAAAGTTTAAGTCCTAATCGGATGATCTAGCCGTGCAAAAAAGAATAATTACTACTAATAAATGCAATTTATTTTATTTATTTTTTTAATAGCATGATGATTTCATTTCTTAAAATTGTCAAGTTACATCAAAATAGAGAATAAACGGGTAACAAGCTACGCCACCACCTCTTTCTGAATTAGATCACCCTAATCTTCTATATGAATTACAACATACATACTAGAAAAGCCTAGGACATTTTTGTTAAATCCTTCAAATTTAAAGGATGCTTACAAACAAGAAACACAACCTCTTCATATAAAAAAAACAGCGGTCACATTCTCTTTTTAACTTACCCTTCTATCTCATTAATGGAACTCCAAGGTATCCTCTCCTACATATTCTTCCTCATGTGTCTCTTCCTCATCACCGGAAACTTTACGTCGGAGTTTACAGTTGCCGGAAACATTCACCATCAAATACATAAACACGGCCGGTTTCGACGACCAACGAAGCTTTTTGTATTTGGAGACTCGTATGCCGATACCGGAAACAACCCCAAGGCTTTTGCTAGCTCTTGGAAACCTCCATATGGTGTCACCTTCCCTGGAAAGCCTGCCGGAAGATATTCCGATGGCCGTGTATTCACTGATTACCTAGGTATGTTTAATATAATCCATTTATTAAGTAGACTATTATAAATTATTTTTGTGTAGCAAATGGTCTAGCGGTATTAAGATGTGTAAAATGATGTTTAACTGGTTCAAGTGTGTGGTAGACTGATGAATTAAGAAATAACTAGTGGACTCCCTCGCATAATGTGATGGGAATTCGGTTTCAGTTGATATCGGCTTGGTTTGCTACAACACTGATATTTGATATAGTTTTTTTGATACCGAAATTGAATACAACTTTGTATGGGTTCTGTTCATCGATACCAAATTTGAATGCAACTACGCATTAGTTTGGTTCGTCTTTAATTAGATACATGTTCGATACTGGTATAGTACTAGCGTTCGCTACAACTTACGATACAATAAACTGTATTTTTAAATTGAACTCTGTTTTCCAAAAAAAAAAAGCTGAAATATCGAGAAAAAATTAAACGTACCTGCAAAATCAACCCTTTTTTTTATTAAAGCTAACGAACACAAGTTATTAGAGATAATTAAAATTAAATGAAAATGAATTAAAACATAATGTATTATTTAAAGTACAAAGATGAGATAGAAGTAAATTCGATTGCCTTTAGAAAAAAAAAATGAAAAATTCCACTTGTTTCTCAAAATATTTTTTTTATCGTTTAACTCATTTTATGTTCTGGTTTTTATATGACAAAATAAGCATGGTTCCAAGCAGAATTAAATGTTTTTTTTATCCTCATTCAAGTCATTATTTGTTTTATCTAAAATAAATACGTGTATTTATATAATTTTAAATATAAAATAACTCTCTGAACTATGATAGTTGATGGCAAAAATAAATTGAATTTCAACGTTACCATTATTTCCTTGTTATAAGGTGTAACTAAATTGGCACGCTCTCATTTTAACCCCACCACTATCAATGATGAAGACTTCTCTATGACTATTTTAGTTAATATTTATCTAGAATATTGGGTGTTTCCGATCTGTTTCATTCAGTTTTAATCATCTTTTTTTTGTTAGAATCATTAACTATAACTACGGCTTTGGAGAGAGACAAATTAAACTTTGTTGGGCTAGTTGTATTGGCTGAAACTGTTAGGTTTTGAGTTTTGAACAGTTTTTAATTATATATTTGATTTCAAAATCGTTCAAGTTAAAGAAGGTGATTTAATAACATAAATATGTAACGCATTTGTAAAATGCTAATGTGGGACTAACTCACTTGACAGAGGTTAGTCGGGGAAGTCTCAAATTCAAACTCAAACAAAGATGTAGCTTAGATTAAGTTGACGTAGCATAGAACAATAGCAACATTTGTCGTTAAGAAAAAAGAAATAATAACGGTTAAATGGCTGCTTCTAGTTTAAGGAGTTGGTTGAACATTACACTCCCAAATTCGAATTCTGGACCAAAGTATTAAAACAACAGACAAATTTGACTAGTTTAACGATTTTAAACACTTTAAAATATATTTTAGATGAAATTCATATTCATAAATATAAAAAATGAATTTGCTCCGATTATAATCCAACTCCTATAAAGCGGTGGGGTTGAGGGCTCATATGTTTGTTGCTACTTGCTAGGTTGTGAAGGTGCCACCTACTACTTTGTAAATAATGACCCAAAAATGATATGTCGACAATTGCCACTTACTTGTTATTATTTATTAATATTATATGTCACTTTTAGTGTTTTGAAACAATGATCCAACAATTTATTATTACATGTCACTTTTAGTGTTTTAAAATAATGATCCAAAAATTTATTATTATTTTAGTGTTTTATCAGTGTCTTGATGACCCGATCAGAATTTTTCTGGTTACCTAGCCGGTCTAGTTAAGTCTCTTTAAATAGTCATTGTTTGAATCGGTCGGTTACTGATCTGAACTTGTAAACTGGGTGGTCGGATATGATTTCAATTTTTTTTTTAAACTTCAACTACTAGTTTATTTAGTATTTTATTATGTACCATATTTTATTTATTTAAGCCTTAACCTTTTTAGGTGAATTTAAACTCTTTATTTATAGTATGATTACAACTACGAGAATTATATCATAACGGCAGACAAACAGGCGATAAGCTGCGCCGCCTTTACCTTTTATTAAATTTCAGATTGCATATATATGTGTATGCGTGTGTATATTTTACAATGTTAATTTGGGCAAAATATCAAAATCGGTACGTTAGTCATCATATAGCAACATGGCCATTAGATTTTTTTTTTCATTTTAGGCAAATCCAAAAGGAACCAATCAGAATTCGCTAAATAAGCAGAACCCCTGCTAGGGAGTCTTTTTTCCAGCATTAGAAACAATAAAAAGTACAATGTACTCCATAGATCCACATATAACCAATCAAATAAGTACATGTGTTAAATGTCATCACTAGTTTGGTATTTTAGATGGTGGGCTACAATAGCCGGCTCTTAAAATAAAACACGAAAGCAAGTAAATATTTGTGCAGTTCATATGTGAACACTAGAGGAATAGAGTTTATCATTACATGCATTTCTTGACACATAAATTAAGTGAGACAATTAAAATTGCAGCCAGGTTTATGGGGATCAGGTCTCCATTGCCATATAAATTCAGAAAATACGCGCCAAGCAAGTTGCGTGGTGGACTCAACTTTGCGTGTGGTGGAACTGGGGTGTTTGACACCGGCAATTTGCAGCCAAACTTGACCACCCAGATTGGGTTTCTTCAAGGGTTAATTAAAGAAAGGGTCTACACTAAGCGGGATTTAAAATCATCTTTGGCTCTTGTCGCGATCTCAGGCAATGACTATGGGACATACACTTCTACAGGTGGCTCCGAGCAGGTAACCTGTGAACATGACCCGTTTAATAACTCTATCTATAGGTACTTGATGGTAGTTTGTTATTAAATTATTTAATATTTAGGTATTTAGTACTTTAAAGTTTTAAAAAAGATAAAAAAAAGCATTCATGTTAAATTTCAAATAATCAAATCTATGAACTAATTTCTATACATATGTAATGTTTAGCTAAATTATGAATTTATGTTATCTACAACTATTGTGTATGTAGGGTCTGCTTTCATTCATTTCACAAGTTGTCAATCAATTGGCAAAGGATTTGAAGCTACTTCATGATACAGGCGTACGGCGAGTGTTGGTGACTACCTTACAGCCCATAGGATGCCTTCCCACAGTAACCGTCTCTTCATCATATCAACAGTGCAACGTAAGCCAGAATTCAGCAGCCGGTTTCCATAACCAATTGTTGCAGCAGGCCGTGGCGAAACTAAACAATAACACCAAAGACTCTAGCTTTGTCATTCTTGATATATTTAGCGCGTTCAACACAGTGTTAAAGAGTAAAAGGGATTTTACAGGTATGCAATAATCTAAAACTTGATCATTCTCATTTGTGTCTGGGTCCGACTTTTAGACATTGCGATGCACAAATGGTCCTGGCAAGTCTAGCCCAGGTTATGTCCAAAAGGCCCGATCCCTTGAGCCGCATACACAATCGTGTTTTTCTTTCTATTTTTTCATGTCCTATACATATTTTTGTCCAATTTATAATATTTTTTTAGAAAGCAGATTAATTTAACAATATAAGTGTAACCTTGTATATTTTCTTGCTTGATCATACAAATTTGTGCCATATCTTTTTACAAAAAATATAGTTTTAGTCTTCAAAAATTAAACTGTCAAGTTTTTTTTTTATGTATATATATTTAAGTATAACAAATTTTATTTTTGTAAAACATTTAGTACTTGTACTTTAGAACTTTAGAAGTATATATTTATATATTTATAGCGAAGTTAATTTAATATTGAATAGATAAGGCATAAAAAAGGGACCAGGCCCGCTTGGAATGACCAGTCTATAACTAGCCCAAGTGGAGGGCCAGACTTGTTTAGGAACGGGCTACAACAACTAAAAGAGTAATGGTTTTTATCAGGGAACATCACGAAAATAAAAAAAAACGTTGAATCACATTTTTTTTTTTCAAAGCAGACAACTACCTTTAGACAATTAAAAAAATACACACTAAAAGAAAAACAACCGATCAAACAACGCTAAATAATCACCGCCCTAAGACCATGTGTAGTGGGAGGTGAATTTTTTCAAGCCCCATGGAGCATTAATCGACACGTGACATGTGAGACCATTAAGGGATTCAAATTAGGATGGGGTGTAGTGGTAAGGTGAAAATTTTCATGGAGCATCAATCATTTAATATTAATTATTTATTTTTATTTAATAAAAATTTGAAATCTGATTAGCCCTCACTCTTTTTCCACGCTGTGGTTTTTTTCCCCTTGCCCCAAAAAACGCCCCAATTCCCCTTGTGTTATTGGGATTTATATAAATTTTTCGAATTCAGGGAACTCGAAGTTTGATACTCCATTGAAGCCTTGTTGTATAGCCACAAGCAGTGATGCAAATTGTGGAAGTTTGGACGAAAACGGAAAGAAAATGTATACAGTATGTAAAAGCCCCGCTTCGACGTTCTTCTGGGACACGGTTCACCCAACACAAGCCGGATGGCATGCTGTGTATTTAACTCTTCGGTCTTCTTTGAACAGAATTAACGCATAGGTTCTTTCTCGTACTTTCTTTTGCTTATTTTGTGTTTATTATAGCTTCATTGAGCCGTTTGGCAATAAGACAGTATGTGTCATTGAAATCAAATGTTATGTTAGATACTGAAATAAAAGAGCAAAAGGTGTATTTGTTTATGTTGGTGACCGAAAACTCAACAAATTCTAACCATTTATATATAAATGGTTAGAATACGTCTTGTTTTAATTCATAACGGACTAAAAAGTTAGTGGAAAAGGACACGAGTCTACTTGAGCAAATCGTACATCCTCACGGACTTTTAATATACTTGAGGAGGCCCGTCTTCAAGAGTTTTAAAATATGTTTATAAAAAAAAAATGGGCCTTCTAAAATGGGTTAAATTCAAGTATTTAAAATTATGTCATTAAATGTGTTTTAGATTAAATCTCTACTACATTATAAAGAGGGAGAGATGGCTAAATGTGTCCAAATTAGCAAATTTAAGGTGGCATTTGAAAAGCCATGTGCTTTAACCCTCAAATGTCATATAAATCTTCTCCAAATTACCCTTGAATGCATTAAGATGCTTGTACCATAATGCATTAAGATGCTTGTACCATGTAACCCAAATAAGTCAATGCATTAAGATGGTTGTACATGTAATTATAAAGACCAAAGTTAAGATGGGAGATGAAATGGTTAAGTATAATAATTATATAACTATAATTGGCCTTTGGGTTTGAACAGTGAAATTAAAACCTATGTCTTTTGTCAGCTAATAAGTATTGTTATTTGTGGTATTAAATCAAGTAATCTGTTATGGCATAGTGGTTGGGTTGGGTCTGTGTTATACAAAAGGCGCCGGTTCGAATCCTAGGGTATAAGGCTGGTGGGTTTTTTTTTTTTACACCTATATTAAAGAACAAACCTTTCGAACAGTAAAAAATGGCAAAATCGTAAATTAAGGTTTTTCCAAGGGTATATTTATCATTTAGGTACACATGTCCACCTTCATAATGCTTCTTTTTCTCCACGTAGCAAGACACGTTTTATACTAAAGACACGTCTCACTTTATTATTAACATTAACAAATGCAATAAAGTAATTTCTTTTTCATAAAACCGCATTAGAGAAAGAGAGAGAAACAAATGATATGGAGGGAGAGAAAAGGTTGAGACGCTGGCAACAGACGGTTGAGCCATGGTGGTGCTTCGGTGAAAGCCTTCTTCTAGCGCGTGAACCACTATTTCATATAGATCTCAAATCACGGAGGCTAATGGTTGGGACATCTCCCGCATAAATGGTGACGTTGACCAACAAGCGACGAGGATTACATCTTCTACAGAACTAATCGGATCTGAAAAGGTACAGGTCACCGGTGATGGCGACACACAAAATCTTTAATAGCAATTTGTGAACTACCTGAAGGGTATGTTTTGCTTTTGTTTTTTGCAATTATATATATATATAATATGTATTCATCTTAACCTAAGATGAACAATACCCAGGGCGATGGTGACTATTTGGGCGGCTGTGTGTGTGGTGGCCTCTAATTCGGCTGATTGGGCGGTGGTTTCCTAATCTCCCGGTGCTTTTCGAAAAGATACCATACATTCCACGCCTCAACGGTATGTTAATCCGGTAAGCATGGTAAGGTTCACTGTTTGATTACCTTGATCACCACTCTTTCGATTCTTCTAAACTAATGGATTTCAAGTTTTTTTTTTCAGGTTTAAGGGTATCAATTTCATCATGGTTTTAATTCTTTATGTGTTGTGATTTAGGTTTTTTTATTGAATAAATGTGTTCTAATATGATGAGGTGGATTTTTTGAATGAAGTTTATGGCATGACTGTTTCATTTATTTTCTAGATTTAAAAATGTGATACCAAAAATTTCCAATTTGCTTATTATTTACTAATTGTTAGCTTTACAGGTCACTCAGAGTAATATGAGGATTATTGTATTCATCTCCAAGGATCATCATATTAAATGACAATCTATGATCAAGGTATTTCTGAAATCCTCTGTTCTGTGACTACAACTTTGGTATTTAGTTTTATAAATGCTCTTCTTTTTGATATTTCACTGGCAGTGGTAACATATAACAGCCAATCTGGTTTCCTTCTTGGTGGTTATGGTTCTTATGCTCTACTTTGATACGATCTCTTTAGAAATACAGGATATTTGCAACCTGATTGTGGTACGCAGCTGAGGTTTGGACATGTTTCTACTGGAAATGTTTCCATGTGCAGTTATTTGATCAGAAAAATGTTGAGCAACAAGGTCAATGATAAATGGCTTAACATAAATCATTCAGTGAAAAATTTAGTGAGGTGACAGCAGGTCATATAAGAACAAATAGGGCATAAAAATAAACCTTATTTAATGGTTAATGACAATCATATACTGTTAATTTCAAACACTTCAATTGGCCTTTCGCTTTAGACGACTTCATCATTTTTTATGGTATCGTAATTAATTATTCATATGCTTATTATTTATTGTGTACTATAGCTACTTCTAATTTAGGATTTTGGAAGGATAGCTGCGACGTACCAACAAATTTCTGCTTTCAATAGCTACAGTTCCCAATTTGTGCGTCCAAATTCTACAAGTGCTCACGATAGGTACTCTTAATTATTTTTTTGTTCTTACCAAAATACTTAATATTAGAAGATACAAATACCTAATTATTACTTGAGTAGTTATAATATATCATTAGTAATTGGTCAAAATCTAATTAGGTAACAACAAGATCCAGCAAACGGCTACAAACCATTAATTAGTAGTTCACATATGTGAGCGTTTATTGTTGTTAGGTTAGATTGGCACTTTATTAGTTTGCATCTGGTCACATGTAAATTACTATTGTATGAGACCGCTCATTTGAAATGTGTTGTTTGGTTGCATATGTTTTGTTTAATCATACCATAGGCTCAAGAAGAGTTGACATTTCATACGTTAGGTTGCACCTGAAGTAAATTAGTTATATGGACATATTAAAATACTAGACTGATAACTCCAGCAACAATAATCTAACAACCAAAAGTTAGTAATGTGATCTTTTATATTGTGTTTTTCCATATTACATGTTATTAATTTTTAGTGATTCTTTCCGGTAGGTTCAATATTTGCTACATTTTTTAAGCGGGTCGCAAGCATGTGTAGTTGCGAATGAAAAGCCTAGAGAAGCATATTGACATGGAATTACCCCAGCTTAAACCGACAGGTAATATTAATATTGTTACTACTATTATTAATTATGGCTTGCATCCTATATAAAATGGGCTTACTTTTGCTTACATTTATTATAATGTCATATGAATAAAACCCCCAACAAAAATGCCTATCTTAACAAACCTTATATTGCATTATGCATATACTATGTTCTTTTGTTTATTTTATGAAATTTACTTTCATTTTCTAGGAGAAATAACATCTTTGGAAAGCTTGACGTGTGTTGTATATTGGTCCCCCCCTGAGGCGATGCTTTCGACATGGTGGTGGCGATTCAAAGTTGACGAAACAGGCTTATGGACAAGAGTGGTTTGGGCGATTCACCACAACTCAAGATCATGGAATTTCATTCCCGCAAATGTGTCCATTTTTGGAGCTTGAAAACAAATTAACAGGGCTGCACTAAAAGTGTCGAGGGCTGGTATTGATATGTCACGCATGATTAAGGCAGTGGTGGGTGGTGGTGAAGGGGTGAGGTTTTGGATCGATTGTTGGGCTGCAGATGAACCACTATGTACATTGTTTCCAAACTTATTTGAGCTGGAAAGTAATAAAAGTGTTTCAATTGGGATAAGGGTGGGGTTGTGGGCATTTTGGGGTACTTAGGAATGGAAAAGAAACTTGGAAGCTGGTATTGAGACTGTGGAATGGGATCATTTGTTGGGTTCGTTAGCTTCATAGTACAGACACGATGGTAAGGACTCATGGGTGTGGACCGCTGATGGGTTGGCGACTTTTTCTGTTAGCAACCTAAAGAAGGAATTGCAAGATCATAGACACCTTAGACCAGGGTGTATTTTTGCGTGGAATAATTGGGTGCCAAAGAAAGTCTGCATTGTTTCACGGAGAGCTGATATGGATCGCTTGCCGATGCTGACCAAGCTAGAAGGGCAGAACATCAGGGTTCTTTCCAACTTGTGCCCTATTTGTAGAGCGCACGGTGAAACAGTGGACCATATATTCGTCTCATGTGGTTTTGCGCAGGTGATTTGGGCTGTGGTGGCTCAATGGTGCAGGGTACGACCAATCTATGCTTTTGGTATCAAAGACATCATTGACATACATAAATATTTGAGGGGCTCAGTGAAATGGAAAAAGGCATTTAATGCTATTTGTTTGACAACGGTATGGTCGATTTGGAAGCCGAGAAATGAAGTTGTGTTCAAGAACAAGGAGGCATTGGTTCAAAGAACAATTGGAGAGAGAAAATCAATGACTTTTCTGTGGAATAAGGCGAGATCAAAGAAGGCGTACTTTAGTTGGGAAATTTGGAGAAGTTTTGAATTGCAACGTATTGGTTGGTAGATGTTGTGTTTTTGTTTTCTCTGTTTGTTTTTTCCATGTTTTTCTTTTAGTGGATTGTGCTAGCTTCTCGCTTGCCGTTTGGCATATATTACTTTTCTTCTCTGCTTTTAATCGCCTTATTCATTTGTTAGTTCGAAGAAACTGTAACCTAAACCTAAACTTCACGTCTTTATTATTATTATTATTAAATTTTAATTATGATAATTATACAGGTTTCTCGGAAGCTTGATGGCGGAGGGGTTGATGCTGGTCTATATGGTCTTAACTGTACTCATGTTATTGTCGATAAGCTTGTCTATGTAACTTCTCTAATTTCTTTATGTTTGTCTTGGTCTAATATCTGTAAACAGTCTCCACACCGTATACTTTAATTATAATGTGTGTCTATATTTGTGTTTATTTTGTTTTTGCAGGATGATCCTCTATGTGTTGCTGCCAGACAAGATGGGAAGATATTAGTCTCTAGCCTATGGGTTGATCACAGTATTGATTATTAGTTTATTTACAACATTCTCAAATTTCAACGTGTGGATTGAAAGTGCTTTTTATAGCATGTAGAAGTGTAGAACTAACATGGACTCGATTTACTGATAAAAAGAGAATATTTACATAAACAGTGATCTTACATTTGCTTTGAGTAAATGAATATACATGAGATTGTGATGTGTGTAGATTGATTTTATGTGAATATATGCATTTTGAAGCGCCGCAACGCGGTGCGGAGTTAAAAACCTAGTTATAATAATTATCTAATTAGGTACAACATTTTTTTTTATTTTTTTTAATCATTCTAAATGGCAAAATAGGTATTTTGTTAAGAAATTGATTAGCACCAAAAAATATCTTTGTTTATAAATCCAATACGTTCCTGAAGCAATGAAACTGATGGTTAAATAAATTGTCTTCGTAAAACGACGGAGCAATTACCCTCACATTCAAGACCCAGCTACCGACCTCTCCGTTTCCACTTTCCACTCCCTTTATAATCGCCATTGGTTATTCTGAAGCTGAGTTCATCGCATTCAATCTTAAATTCCTGGTTACCCAATTCAATGCTCTGCCCTCATGTGTATACCGATCGACAAAAAACCTTTATTGGCGTTGAATGTGGCAATTAATCTCTGCTCTACCCTAGCCTACAAATGAATCGTGTCCCCTTATGTTCTTACATAATTCAGAAACATGATGCTTCAAGAAAATCGATCAATCTTACAACCTGGTAAGAAATTCTAAACCTAATCGTGTTTAGTTAATTCATGATCATCTTTCTTTGCTAATCTCTTGTTTTCTTGAAGAATCATGATTTTTAATTGAGAATTCTTTGCCAAATGGTATGTAATGTGGTATCATCTTTTTTTGTTTTTACCTTTCATTTTGTGTGGAATGTTTAGTTTTATGTAATTCAGTTTTATTGTTATTTTTTTAACTAAATGTGTATGTATGTATACGATGTTATATGCACAACTGAAGGGAAATTTCGCTGCTGCTCTTCAAGTTTTTTTATGGAATCAACACTAAAAGTTTGGCGCCCAAGATGATTAAAGCTCTTAGTGACAGAATCAGTAGGTATAGAAAACCATGGCTGAGCCTTATTTAGATCGAAGCCTTTTTTGGAAATTAAACATCCGCCCTAATAGCCTTTGTCCTTTTGATAACCTCGAATCAAACCGGCGAGAAGACCAAATCGTTCGGTAGAGGCTAAAGTTGCAGCAATTTACAATATGTTAATCTTCGTCAAATGAACCTGGTGAGTAGCGACTTAGACCATTAATTGCTAACTGAGGAATCAAGCATATTTTTTGTAATCAATTATTTTTTTCTATTTTAATTGTTACTTATTTTCAAGTACTTGACAACAAGAGAACTAAAACAAAAGTTAAGGAGATACTTCGAGAGAAATATGATGCTTCTAATTCAAACCAATATATGCTTAGAGCTTAGAGATGCATAGAAAGTCTATTTTTGGTTACAACAAATCCATTACTTACCTTGTCTCTTTTTAATTAAAAATGTAAAAATACGTACATGTAATCAAGTATCAACATATACATGTAATCAATTTTGACAATTTAATTAATAGAACTACATAGTGCTCATGTTGCTATGTTCAACATTTGGATGGTAAGGCATATGCACAAATTATATAATAAGATACACATAATAATTAACATCTTACATGGAAGTACGTTTATGGTTGAAAACGGTGCTGCTTAAGAACTTATACAACCGAATTTATATGGTTAGATAGGAGTTTGCACGTCAACTTAGTCAATAGGGAGCAAAAGTAATGATGTTATTTAAATTGGCTACCACTTCACTTCACGAGCACCTAAGTATTTATTTTAGAATGTCTTATTAAAAAAAAGTTGGGTAACTGGGTGTAATATTGAATTTACATTTTTACTTTTTGTACATAACCATATTGTATTGAAAGCTGTTTATGATCCCGCTGCAACGCGCGGGCGTTCCCACTAGTTGGCTTTAAAATTTGAGTCTATTAAATGGTAAACTTCTAGTATTAAAACTGACTGCGCCAACTTAAAAGTAAATATTAGGCCGTTTTTTTAATATATAGGAAATTTAAAAAATATCCGGCCCGAAGCGGTCGACCACCCAACCCACCCTCATGGCCGGCAAACCATTGTGTAATTAATCTATATCATTATGTGTAACGAAACCTTGTTTACTTTTTACTTCAACCAATTTCATGTGTATATTCCTCTACAACAACATGATCGATCACTTCATTGTGACATCACACAAATTCAACTTAACAAACTATAACAACCACTGACCAGTCCGCGAGACCATCTCTTCTTCATTTCCCATGGTTAAAAGACGACGAAGCACTCAACGTCTTTTGTAACAAAACACTCAAAGCACCTGATGAAGAAATCCCGGCAAAACTTTGAAACGGTTCTGCTCCTCGTACCCAAATAACCCTCCGCGACCCTGGTCCCAATGATGTCATCTGTCTTGCATCCTTTGGGTTACCCAAAGGTACAGCAGACGAAACATCAGTCATAGGGACCAGACAGTTGGCGAAAAGCGTGTTTGACGTTAAAGTCAAACAACTTTCCCAATAACATGGTGGTGGAAGGTTGTCAACAGCTTCTAAATCTATCTCGAAAAGATCCTCATCATCTTCTTCTTGAAAGTTATCTTTTTTCATGTTTGCAACATTCTCTTTGTTGCATATTGTATGCTCATTGTGTTGGAGTGTTTGAGCCATTGTAGACATGTGTTTTAGGTGTTGTGCATGCTGGTTTTATACTCTTATTATATATTGAACTGGTAGGTAAGTGGTAAGTAGAAGATCTACAACAAAACTACAACCATAAATTGAGTGATTAAATTAGAGTTTTTGTTAGTTTGAGTTGTTTCTAATCTCCTATCTAATGTATTGTTAGTTGTGACTTTTGATGGACTTAATATCCACTAGTTATTATTTTATTTTATTTTAGAATGAGAGTAATAGGGCCCATATACAATCCAGTTTTCAATAGGAGTTATGAAAATTTTAAACCTAACTCAACTAAAAATGTCAGCAGAAAGTTGAGCCACCCACCTCAACAAAGAAATTTTGAAGATATTATGCATTGTCATATGGTCACATGGTTGTAGCTAGCCAATATACACCAACCAAAGTGTGCATAATTTGAAATTTGAATGTTGATTAATTTATTTCGGTGTAAAAGATTTTCTAATTATCCAAATCTTCAAATTAACTACCTTACATTGAATTTTATTGATAGCTTAGTGGAAGATAACATATATCTTTTTTTGCAACAGCATGAAACTTGAAACATAAATATACAAATCTTGGGTAGAGGCACGGAGAAGTTAATCATTAGTTTTTTTTTTTTTTTAAACGACCAATTGTAATCATTCATGGATCACTGTAGTATCATCGTGCCACCAGTGTTACCATGCGATCATATTTCACCACCAACACTAAGTCACCAATTCAGGAGGAAACTCATAATTATGAAAAAAAAAACCCTTGTGGGATTCAAACCCAGGACCTTATAGTCCTTAAGTCTTAACCCACCACCAAGATGCCGCTGAGCTATAATGCCTTTGGCAATCATTAGTTTTATTGGAAAAATGTTTCTTTTACTATCATTTTTTCTCGGATGAAGTGGAACAACGTTAAACAAAGGAGTATCATCAATGGATGATTAACGAAGTTATTACCAATGGAAACCAATAAAAAGAAGTTTAAAATACTTTTTTTAAATAGCGTTATAATTCATGTCTCATATTTTCTTCTTTTTCGACGGCGAAGGTGTTTGGGATATATTCTTAAATTATTATTGGAATGCTATTGTCCTAAACTGTCACCAATAAAGTATAATGAATTATTTGTTAATTAATTAATCTTGTTTGGTTGAAGGAGCTGGAAGCTTTTAGATTTGAGAAAAAGCTCTATAGTGAAAAGCTACTAGTAGTAGCTTTTAAGAAAAAGCTCTACTAGCTACAAGCTTTTAATTAGTAAATGACATAAATACCAATTCTATTTTAAAAATAAAATAAAAATCTTCTTTACAAACTTTTAATTATGCCCATTTTGGTCATTTTATACATTTTATTAAAAGCTCCAGTTATTCTGCCAAACACCAAAATATATTTAAAAAGCTTCCAGCTACCAGCTTATAGCTAACAGCCACCAGGTAGTTTTGCCAAACATGTATGTTTGGCAAGGAGCTTTTAAGAGTTTTTAGGAGCTTCAAGCTTCAAGCTTTTAAGAAAAAGTTCCTACTCAATAAAAAACCTTGTTTGGTTGAAGGAGCTAGAAGCTTTTAGGTTGGAGAAAAAGCTCTATAGTGAAAAGCTACTAGTACTAGCTAGTTTTGCCAAACATACCCTATGACTAAGGGGGGATGGGCACTCCCCTGATGGAGTTATGGGTTCGAAGGGTTCAACTAGAGCATCGTTACAACTCAACCCATCATTTGAGCTAGGGGCATTTAAGGGTTCAAGACCATGGGCGTGATATGGTTTGTTGTTGGTGGGTCAAAAGATGAGCTAGAACACCACCACTAACTTGTGGCTCATTACAAGATTAGTTGATAGTGACGATTCAAGTGATGATGCTTTCGTCTAGGAAACAAACTGTTGGTAATCTTTCTTGGTTTGTTTATTTTTATCTGTAAAATGTTATATTAATGTTCTATTTATTTCAACCTGTATATTTATTTCTGCAGTTCTTCCCAAATGCTTTATGTCGTTCATCATTTCAACGGTCAAGTTCCTAACTATCCAATTATCATTCGTTTTGGCGATGAACATCAGTGGACTTTGAAGATAAAAATAGTTTTGGAATTCGTATCTCATTATTAATGGATGGGCAACTGTCAAAAAAGATCTTTATCTAAACCTTAGGATTTTTTTTCTGATTGAAAATGTTGGAGATTATGTTTTTAACCTGTTACTTTTTTTGTCAAAATTGTTTTTTTTTTTTAATTATTTCTAGAGTTCTTATTACCTATTTGGACATCCAAGCTTAACTTTGTGCTTTTTGATCATCTTTGTTGACTGTATAAAAAATATCTTGTACATAGAATATTTCGAAATTTTATAAAAGTTGAATCAAATAACGAATTATCTATTATGTTTTTACTTTGATAGTGGTTTCAATATGACTTTGGGAGTAAATTTTTGGTAGGGTTAGTTTTGCAATGTTAATTTGAACTTTGCAAGTATTATGTTTTACTTATACAACCCATACATGAGCCTATGAGAGTATAAAAGATGTGGTTATGCAATTTTTCTTTTTTACTTTATTTATCAATCAGTTGTTTGATTTAAACTATGTGTAGTGGGGCTCTAATTGGAGCATTAATCCACCCATAGCGCCCCAAACACCACTACGGGGGGTGCTATGGGGCGCTAAAAATCTCCAAAAATCACAAAATATGTGTCAGGCGCTAAGATGATAACGCCATTTTTCTTTGGTTGGTGTGCCAAGTTCTTGCACCCAATAAGAGTGAAGGAGGGGCGCTATGCAGGCATTCCCACTATAGCCACTCTTAGAACCATCTCATTTTTTAGTCATTGTATATTTATTATGAACTATATTTAAATTTGTGTGCTTGTATATTTGTCTATTTGGGCTTTAAGACCAGGTTGTGATTTTTGTTTGTCAGGCCTGCTCTGTTTCTTTGGCCAATATTTCTTTTAATGACATGAATGTGTTTAACACGAGGAGTTTGTTTCATGTTTTTTTCATGATTATTCATGTTTTATATGCAACACAAGAAGTCAATGTCGAGATACGGTAAGGTATTTTCCATTATTTACACTTTGTTTTGATTATAACATCACCGTGTGCTAAGGTTAGCATCATAGTAACAATAAGTCGTTTTTCATTATTTATTACATGTGATATAATTTATATCAAAAACATTTACAGCTTTTTTTGTTATATAATTTTTATTATCACTAATCATACTTCATCTATAGATGGAAAAGAAATATCAAATATGTGTCAATCTTGTCTTCATAGGAGATACCAGCATTAGCATACCCTCTTAGAAGATAATTGTAGTTATGACTACTAAAAAAAAAAGCCTATACATTAAATGTAAATTCTTCATCTCATCTTGTACTATCAATTGCACAGTTGTACTAAATTAAGATCATATATGGAACGTTTCGTATGGCTGAAAGCCGAAAATTGTTAATTAGTTGCTACTTAACTTTTCTATACTCCTGCTTAGGTTTTTAAGATGCCTAATTAAGGTACAGGTAAATATTATGAAGTGTAATATGGCTTCAAGTTACGTGTTCTTTATCCGCTTTGCTTAATTTGAACTTAAATTCATTGGAAGATTATGGTTTTTCCATTTGCCTATTGGACTTCAAATTGAGCATTTGATGGAACCAGGTAAGGTCTACAGGATTTTGATAATTTTGAAGAGGAGAAAATAGCAGGTGAAATTAGGAAGAAGGTGATAGAATGGCAGGTGAAAGGAATAAGAGGAGAATGAGGCATACAAAAGTTGCAGAATTGTAGAACCCTTATGATGCATGTAGATATATTTTTGCTAATTGTGGCCTTGAAGTTGTTCCAGCTACTGAGGGTCTTGAATGCCGAAAGTATATTTGAAGTAATTCGTTTTTATTATTTTTATTTTACTTTATTCTTTACATTTTTTTTCACTCAGTTCTTTTTTTAGTGTTCACTTCACTTGTCGTAACTCAGGCAAATTAATCTTTTGTTAGGGTGTTTTGTAGAATGGTGACAATGGAAACCTGATTGATGTAAAGCCGAGAATGAATATAAAAATATGTAATTTCAATCATTAAAATCCAATATATCTTTATGAACTATATCATTGTTTTTTAATCCGTGTAGTACACAGGTCTCTAACCTAGTCAAATTATATTTTATTTAATATCAATACTTTATAAATATCCTCATGGTTTCATTTGTAATTTGTTTCAACAATTAATATTTTTGGTCCATTAGTTCGTTGAATGTAATGTTTTATAATATTTGTATTAATGTCATTAAATCATTTATAAATGTACTAGCTTTTATCCCGGGAGTGTCCCGGACTTGAAATATCTAATATAACATAATAAAATATCTAATATGACAACATAATTAATGATTTACCAATACATGATTAATGAATAATAATAATATTATTATTATTTATTTTAAACAAATTTCTGCCATAAGTTATCATATTCAAATATAAAAAAAGGAATCTCTGCCTATGAAGTTATGTTTATCGTTTGTGATTTATTAGTAGAGTAAAATATATTTGAAAACAAAACCCCAGAAAAATAGTTGTTTTTTTTCTCCGTTTTTTATATAGCACTATGGGCTCGTTGGAAAGATAATAAAACGCTCGTTAATTTGGTGTAATTTTTTTTCTTTAAAAAATCTCGTATATAAAAGATATTAACGTTTAAAAGTTATGGGAGGAAACATTAAAGAGAAAATTTAATTTTGTTTTTAAATTCTTATCTTTTCCTAAAATAATTATAATATATATAGATTTATTAAAAAAAACTCAAAAATTAAAAAATCTTACATGATGCCACGTGGCACATTCAAGGGGTTGAGGCCTCCATTGAATGTCACATCATCAAAGTTCAATTCTTTTGTTATAAGTTATAGATAACATTGTTAAGGAATTTGTATCTATATATATAATTAATGAAAAGTGGTGTGAAACATGCAGTAGGTGAGGCCTTCACACATCTCTATTTCTCTTTCAAATTCTTTTTTGGTTATATTCTGGAAGATTTTTAGGATAGATAAATCTAATATGATGTGATAAAATATGTGTTATAATGTAACATAGAAATTAATGTACCATAATACGAAAAAAACAACAATTTTAATCATGTGAATAAGAATGAAAATGTATATTAAAACTAAGATGTATGTTTGGATGAGGAGCAAAGCTAGAAACAACCATTGCAAATGGTGATTGAGGCGGTAGTCTTGAAGGTGTGACTTTTTTTTGGAAAGGAGTGGTTTTAACCTATTATACTTTTCATGAAATTAGAATTCCTAGTTTGAACATGATTCGTGACTTGCGTAGACATGATTAATTAATTACCTGAACACATTGTGTTTTTTTCATGTATGAACAAAAGCCGACAAAAAAAATCGTTTTTTTTTCCTTTTTTTGTATAGCACTATTGTACTAGTTGGGAAGATAATAAACGTTTGTTAATTAGGTATAACTTCTTCTTTTTTTTAAATCTCGTATATAAAAGTTGTTAACGTTTTAAAATTGTGGGTGAAACATGAGAGAGAAGAGACTTTTGGATAGAAATAAGAAGGATATCACATGGCACACTGATGTGCCGATAATTTAATATGTTTTACATATGTAATTAATTATCTTCCTTTTTGTATATTTATTATGCTTTTATCTTTATAAAATATATCTAAATCGTTCCTATGAGATAAATGCAGGTTTTTGGAAGCAAAAAGGAAAAGAAAATGCACGTTTTGAGTGAAGAACACGCTTCTAGGGGACAAAAGGGCATATGGTACAACAACATTGTCTCCTACATTCAAGTTTTGAAGGCCAGACAGGAAAACGACATGAAAGACAAGGAATTGAAGACTTTCGAAGAAGTTTCAGATACAGCACGGTCGCGCTCTGACCGTGCAACTATTCCGGGTCAACAAGTCAATATTTCCAAGTCAACAGGAGTCAAATATGAGGTTTTCTGATGTGCACGGGCATGCTCCAGTGTACAGCACGGTCGTGCTTTACTCCAGCGTGTTCTCCAAGGCAAAAACCGACCAAAACTGACAGCGAGGGGATACAAATATGCTGAGCACGGGCGTGCTCATGCTTATGGCACGGGCGTGCCAACCACCTCAGGGGACATTCTGCCAAAAGGACTCTGCAACAGTACACGTTGTCAAGCATGGGCGTGCCAGAACGTTGTCGAGGGCGTGCTTGAGCTGGTTTGCCTATAAATAGAGGCCTCCACCCCTCATTTTGAGCATCCCTTCACCCATCCATTCCACCTGAGTTTCTCACTCAGCCACCTTGAGGGTCTTGCAAGTGACCTTTGGAGCTTGGGATCACTCCATAAACACTTGTTGATTGAGAGTTGAGAGAGAGATCATTAAAACTCACCCAAACACCTTCTTTAATCCCACATACACTTAGAACTATGTGTTCTTTCAACACCAAATATAGTGTGCAAGTTGTACAGCCAATGTTTGGCTAGATTAATTAAGTGTTGCTAGGGTGAAGACTTATTTTGGTATGGATTATATAGTTTTTATTTGATTATTGGTGTTGTGTTTTTGTTTAATTCTTTTCATTTAAAAATTTGTTTGATGAATTAATTAACTAATTACTTAGTCTTTGGTCTTGTGGGTGTCTTGGTAAGAAGTGGGAGGACGCATGAGTGTACCCATGGTGTGTAACAACCCATGCACTTGTGAGCTAACCTAATCCCGCGAGTAGTGATTGGCCCATTTGTGGGTAGAAATACACACACTTAGTGGCTTAATCCTCTACTACCAAAGATCTCACTTAGGGTCGGTACAGTCTTTATACTTATTCCTAGTGATAAGCCAAGGCTTAATCTTGCGACTTAGCTTCATTGTCTATGTGATAGCTTTGGCGCGGGTTAAGAATTGGTGAACCCGTGTTGAAAGAAAACGGTCTTTATTCTCTTTCATCATTATACTGCCGCACAGTTAATGATAGATCACTCACTTTTTAAAAAGGTTAATTGGTTCAAGTAAGAGATGCACGTGTGCCGGTTGGTCACGACTCTCTTATGATATCAAGTGGTTTCTTGTTCGGTCATGCTCTGGCCACCGACAAGTTGTCCATAAACGTTTTAAGTGTTTAGATGTCTTTATTGCAATGTTGGGAGGTGGGTCATTCAGGGTTGGGTGCACACACTTTTGATTAGTCCGTCTGTCATTGTTGAGAGATGAGCTTACCGGTTCGGGAGACCCTCACATTTCAACAAGAACACAGCTCGTCTTGCGATAACAGTCACCTCTGGAGAATGCTGTAACAACTCCACGTTAAGCATAAGTGCGCACTTGTTCACACCACTTAATTAATTAACTACTATTACTCTGTCCCAAGATAAAGTTGGATCCCGAAGCTGCACTTTGTGTCGGTATTGAATTTTATTCTGGTCACTCTCACTCTCTTTCTTTATTTTATTTTATTTTTATCAAAGCAACTTAGGACTGAGTAGGGGAAGTCGTGTCTTTGGGTTCGATACTCGGTACTTGCTGGAAGTCTATACTACACTCGATAGGTACACTTGCCTATTGTGTGGGTTTAGAATAATTCGCAACTATTGTTTTATTTTATAAATTTAAAACTTGAAAAATGTTTTAACTTAAAGTTGTGACTTAAACTCTTTTGGACCAAGTTTTTGGCACATCCGCCAGGGGCTTGTTTCCTTTAAAATAAAAGTTAATTTAAGTCATAAAAACCTTTAATCCACACGACATCACACACTTAAAGGGGGGTGTCTCTTTGAGTGCAATATAGGATTTCATTATTTGGAATATTAATATATATAGATATATAGAGATATAGATAAATGAAAAATGGTGACACATGGCAATAGGTAAGGCCCCTCACACCCCTTAATTTCCCTTTCAAATTCTTTCTTAGTTATATTTTAAATATTTTTATCCTTTTCTTTTCCTTATCCCCCCCTCCCCCCACAATTTTTAAACGTTAGTAACTTTTGTATAAAACATTTTTTTAAAAAAATTAACGAGCGTTTTATTATCTTCCCAACGAGCACCATAGTGCTATACAAAAAATGAAAGAAAAAAAAACAACTTTTTATTGGGTTTTTGTTCATGCATAAAAAAAACACAATGTGTGTAGGTAATTTATTAATCATATCTAAACAATATAGTATATATGCTTTTGAACATACTATTACATATAAGAACCTGCTAACTATATATACATTAACATATGTAGTCAGTTTGGTAAGAATCTAATTTTATTTTTTGTATTTTGATTGGTATTGCGCGGAACATTGATTACAAAGGTTGCTAAGACGGTTAGAGCCTATTATTCTTAGACACCAGTTAAATTTCTAGCTGATAAGTGAAAATTAATCACATCGCCATGCACGCCCCTTAAATCAATTATCATGACATATCATTTGATACCAATTTGGTTGTTTTTTTCCAGATTCACGTCACAGCTTTTGAATGTCTTGAGAAAGTGACAAAGTTGTACAGAGACTTCACTTGAGCAAGATGTGCACGTAGAACTAAAAGTAGCTTTTATGAGTTATCGAGTGTTGATCCTTTAAAAAATGTTTTTCTGAAAAATGACATATTCCTTTTACGGTACACACATTTTGTCACTTCATATTAGATTTGTCTATTCCGGGAAGCACTCTGGGGATAATTTAGTGTATCCATATATATAATAAATGAAAAGGGGTATGACATGTGACACTAAGTGAGGCCTTCACACCCCTTGATTTCTCTCCAAAAGTTTTTTTTTTTCTCTCATGTCCATGCACGTGCACCCTCCCTACCATTTTTAAACGTTGGTATCAGTTATATGCGACATTTAAAAAAATACACCGAATTAACGAGCGTTTTATTATCTTTCCAAGGAGCAGTATAGTGCTTTACAAAAAACGAAAAAATATTTACTTTTTTTAGTAGGTTTGTTCATGCATAAAAAAACACAATGCGTTCAGGCAATTCATTAACCATGTCTAGGCAAGTCACTAATCATGTTAAGATAGTATATATGCTTTTGAACCTACTATTACATATAAGAACCCGCTAACTGCATACATATTCACAGATGTAGTCAGTTTGGTAAGAATATTTTTTTTTGTATTTTGATAGGTGTTGTTAGGAACATTGATTACAAAGGTTGCTTAGCCGGTTATATGTAGCCTATGATTCTTAGATACTAGGTAAATCTCTAGCGGATAAGTGATAATTAATCACCCCACCATACACACCTCTTATATCAATCGTCATCATGACATATCATTTGATACCAATTTGGTTGTTTTTTTTTCGAGTTCACATCACAGCTTTAGAATGTCTTGAGGAAGTGACAAAGTTGTACAGAGACTTCACTCAAGCAAGATGCGCACACTTAGAATTATGTTTTATGAGTTATCGAGTGTACGTTGATCCTTAAAAAAAAGAATTTCCTAAAAAAACGACATATTTTACAGTACACGCATTTTATCACTTCATATTAGATTTGTCTATCCTGAGAAACACTCGGTGGATAAACATGTTTCTTAAATATGTAATATCAGTAATGAATATAGAATAAATATTAGAATATTGTTCTACCAAAAGAAAATTGGTAGACATGGTATAATAGAATTTTTTTTTTCCAATGTGTTTTGTGGATAGAAATTAGTAAATTGATAAAATAAAACAAGTGCATAGTTTTAATAATAATAAAAAAAAAATTAGGATTCTATGCTATCGCTCTGTGTGTATTTATCAAATGAGACACGAATATGCAATTCTTCACCTATGACTTCCTTAAGTTGGAAGGCAACTGTATCCTTAGCCTTCAACTTAAAATCTTTCAAAACTTTATCACACCCTGAAAACATGAAGTTATAGTTCTTGACGCCCTCCAAAAATGATACTTTGTACTCATTAGTGCCTTCGTCTGTCTGGAGAATCAAAACAGCTACCAAAGATTCTTTCTTAATAAGAAGTTTATATTTCAAATCATCATTAAGATGAGACATTATATGTTTTTTAACAACATCATATGGAAAAATAATTGTTCCATCAAAGTGCCAATCACTTTCCTCGAGTGCTTTAGAAAATGTTTCGGTAGTCATTTTCACTAGATTATATAATATGATATGTAGATGTGACTATCACAAAGACTTTACGAGGTTCTGTTAATTTATAAAAGAATATTAAAGAATTCAAAATATTTTTTGTTGAAAGATGTTGATTACAATATTAAAGGTGAATATTATATTCATGTATATTATATAATAAATGACCTTAAATATTACATATAACTAGCATGACCCCCGCAATGCTACGGGTACATAAAACCGTGCTAAGTAGCATCCATGCTACACTATTGTCAGCGACCAATAACACCGAAAAAACAAAACAAACGAAAAACGGAAAAAGTAATTTGAGTGAAATATAGATGTGAAACGGTGGAAAATGTGCACCGTTTGACAGGAAAAATAGAGGTAAAAACGTTGAACTAGATACGCACGTTGCGGCGTGTCAACTCGAAAAAATTGGATTGAAATGTAAAACTAAAAATCGGTTGTAAGATACATGGGATAAAGTTCAAGGTAAAAAAATGTTGGATTTAAATTTAAAAGATGAAAAGTATTAGGGTTAAAAGCAAAAAAAAAAAAAAAAAGAAAAGAAAAAACAACGTAGAGTACAACCTACAAAGATGTGTACAATCCTTTAATGCATAAAACAATTGTTAAATATAATTACAAGACCATGAAGCACAAAGCACGTGTAAATTAATACTATATATAATTCCAATCATTATATTCTTAAATGTGGGTTGTTGTACCAATAATACCTCCCTTAGAAATAGTTTCATCCTCGCTAAATATAAAATATACTACACTACAAAAAAATTGCCATGTAGTGGCACTCAAAAAATGTCACAAAAGGCCAAAAAAGTGTCACTAAAAGCCCATGTAAGAATGAGCGGCACACAAAAAAAGTGTCACTAGAAGAGCTAACACTAAAGTCTTTTAGTGACACTTTTTCAATCTGCCGCACAAAGTTTTTAGGGCTTTAGTGGCACTTTTTTTTTTACCACAATATAGAAAAGACTTTTGTGGCACATATTTTGTGCCTCTAAATATTGATTCTAGCTACATATCTATATTAGTTTTAGTGGCACTTTTTTCTACCACAATATAAAAAATCTATTGTGGCACATAATTATACCACAAAAATCACATTATTTACAATATAAATATAAAACAAAAGTTCGATAAAAACTGTAAATGTAGAAACCATAGTATTATAACTTCAATAATAAATTCAATCCAAAACATATTTCAAATGTTAGCAAAACAATATGTAATAAGTAACATATCCTAAATTTCAAATCGTTACACAAAAAGTCAAAACATTCTTTTTGGAGAGAATTCCACTATCATAGAACTTGGCTTCAAAGTTTCTCATAATATCTACCTTGCCATCATCATCCATATAAATAAGCATTAGTATTGCGCCCCATGCGCTTCGGTCGCCTCTAAACCACATACATATTCTCGCATGTCAAAGTTCGCTTCACGACGCGCTGTTCATTCCATTCTGTACAGAAGTTGCATAAATCATTATTCAGAAATCGGCTTGTTTTAATTTGCACAAAAGTGAACATGTGACCTTGCTACAAGGCCAAAAATCTATGAGAAAGGGAGTAACACTACAAGAAAACTTGTCGGATACGTCAACCTATCCCGGCGACAAGTCGCTGGCAAAACCTTTAGTGGCAACATGTTGCCGGGAAAAGGTTCGTCCTCACAGATTCGACGCCATAGGTTAATTTAGTCGTCGGAACAGTGTCACCGGGAGAGGTTTTGTTTGAAATACAATTTATTTTTGGAAATTAATGTAAAATGAAATTTTGTAATTATCTTTACCGTTGACCACGGACTTTCTTAGGTAGAGCTACATTGATACATGAAACTAAATAATTTAGCAAATCTAAAATATAAGCAACATAAGAACAAGTATATAACTAAAAGATGTGACTTACAAGACTCGCAACCACGAGGGATCCTAGTCGGACGCCCACGCGGAGGTCGATCCCCACCGTCACCGCCGTGTGATCTTGCACATGTTGCCATTCCTTCACAGATATGATAAACCATAACTTATCGGTTATGACAAACGGTTTATAAAATTATTTCAGTTTCTAGACAGATTGCATACTCGGAGTACTACAGTTTAGGCTCAATAATCATGTAAAAAGTCTCTGTTTTGGCCAAGTTATGGCTTCCCAAAATTCACTAAAAATCTTAACAGCATCTAGTATGTTAACAGCTTGTACTTTAATTCATGTATCCAACATTTAAGCCTTTGTAAACTCATAAAAGTGACAAGTAACAAGCTTTAAACAACTAGTGGCATGTATGTATAGTAAGTGTAACACAACAATGGTTCTAAATGGCTGAATAATCTTAAGTTTTTCAGCTTTGTATATATGGTTAATTTCAGAATTTTGTACCTGACTAGACACTGAAAGGCGACTAAGATCCAAGAATGGGTCGTGTTCGTATGCATATATCTACATGCATATAAACACGTATTCAAAGAAAAAAAATATATAACATACATATATACTTATGCACATTCTTACACATATATACATATCAACTAACAAATACACACATAAAATAATTAAACAAACATATATACGACATACACACATACATATATACGTATACATACATCCATACATACAATTTTCATGCCAAAACAGGTATACCTTTAAAATAACTTTGAAAAACTTTTCAAATTCCACTTGCTTGAGGCTTTCCCCAAGAGGTGCCTCCGGGACACGTCTCAATGCTTTTCTAACTTTCAACTTTGTCCTTGAAGCTTCAATTTTCTCAACAAAGCTTCGAAAAAATGGGTTGGGTTGGGTTAACTTAACAATACAAAAGATTATAAAAACAAACACATTCGGCCAAAAAGTCCAAAAGTCACCAACCAATTTCAGTCAAAAACTACACATACAAGTTTTGTGTTAGTTTCAATGACATTATAGAAAATTCACACCAAGAATTTCATATTGTATTTTTGTAAGAAAACACAAATACCTCACATTCCTGTCTCTCATCATCACCATGTCCTATATCTAAAAAACATACACAAACCAATCCTTTACACTCATACAAAGCCTACACTTTACAAAAACAAATAACCTTTCATTAAATGAACCCAAAACAGTTAACATCCTAAACATTCAGCTACTACTGATCTGAACATCCAAGCCCCTAACATCCTAAACATTCAACACAAAGTAGGAAAAAACTTGGCTAATCACAGGAAAGGGGGTCAAATTAAGATGTACCATTTCATTGTTGCTTATTTATATGCCAACAGCAAAGAGATAGGTTGACGATCACCTCAATATACAATACCATGTAATAATGAAAAATTAAATAGAAGGCCAAGGTCACTTTTCAACAGCACACACCCTGCCAGTGAAGGAACAGAAAAAAAATTACAAATACCATCATATAGTAAGTCATTATAAGATAGAATCAGTATGATAATCATAGTGATCAACAATCATCAAAACAGTAAGATATTGAAAAAACGGTAAAAGCTTACAGCTATATAGAGAACACATCGCTTAAAGACTAATAAAAACTGGCAATACATCGCTTTTCAGTATGATAAGCTAGAAATTGAAGAGAGAACAACTCAAGGAAAAGAGAGTCCCCTTTATAATATAGAATCTTGTTAACGTTATAAAGAACACGTCGAAGCTGCTAAATAAACAACAAATGACGAAGAAAGCAACAATGAGCATTATTAGGAAGGCACTATCTGTTGCCTATAACTTACAATTACATCTGAATCTAATTCCAAACTCTGATTCCTCTAAATTGTTTTAGTTACAACAATTTAACTAATAAACATTTAAATCAATAAGCCAGGTTAATCAAAGTTGAGTTCCAAGCATTTATGGTTTGTTAGTTCTGTGAAGCCTTGGTTTGGAATTCAAATTGAGAAACCACAAAATTAAATGAATTAATATCATATCCTGACTCTAATATCATAATTTGAAGATAAACAACCTTACACCCTAAACTAACAGGTAACAGCGTAAAAAGCTTTGTGCTTGTCATGTATCTCATGTCAAGAAGATGATGTATGCCAAATAATGTTTGCCTTTGACATTTCGAAGGATCAATTGAAAACCAGAATCAAAGAGAAAACAAACCTGATTCAGGCCTCAGGGCACGCGTCGAAACCCTGTCCGCTCACCCCTTCGAAGCACAGCAATCGCCTGATGAGAAACGACACCAACGTGATACCTGTGAACCTCACCGTGAAATCGTGCCTGTTTAATGCCGTCGATACCGTCACCACCATATCCAATTAGGGCTGAATAGATGATTAGGGCAGTGAATAACTTGATAAAACCCTTAACCACTGAGAACATGGACTTAGGGGTGAAACTGATGAACGCCATGAGAGAGAGAGAGGGTGTGTGTGTGTGTCTGATCTCACGTTTATTTGGAAGAGGAATTGGAGAGGAATGTAATTAGGGTTTACAAATATTATTTTGTGTTGGGAGGGAAATTTTTTATGGGAGGGAAAATAAATTTTAGAGGAGGGAAATTTTAATAGATATGTTTTTTAAAGTTTTACGAGAGGGAAATGCAAAAAAAACTTTTCTTTTATCATCCATGCTAGCGGGATACTAGCAAAACACTCGATGTACAACTAGAGGTGTAAATGACACGTAGCGGCTCGGGATCGGCTCGATAAAAAGCTCGAACGAGCCGAGCCTTAACGAGCCCGAGCCCGAGCCTGAAATATGGCTCGTTTAGTTATCGAGCCCGAGCTCGAGCCCTAGATACAAAGCTCGATTGGGCTTGCGAGCCTAATCGAGCCTTAACGAGCTAGAGCCCGAACCCGAGCCCGAGCCTAAGTTACAGCCGAGCCCAAGTTATAGCCTTAACGATTGGGCTCGCGAGCCTAAGTTATAGCCGAGCTTTTGCGAGCTCGAGCCGAGCTTTTGAACTCGTTTGAGATTCTCAAATCACCTCGAGCCGAGCCGAGCTCGAGCTTTGGATTTTGCTAGCGAGCCGAGCTCGAGCTCAAGATTGTAGGCTCGAACCGAGCCGAGCTCGAGCTCGAGCTTCACAAAACCTTAACGAGCCCGAGCCGAGCCCAGTCAGGCTCGGGCTCGGCTCGGCTCGTTTACACCCCTATGTACAACATATAACAATACAAAAGAATAAAAAAAAAGCTATTTTTTTAACCGTGACTTTTTATCACTTAAAACATGTCCGCTAGCAAAGGCACCAACCGAAACAATCTAAACATCAAAAGGACTTTTAACAGACCACTCTAAATATGCCCGATTTTGATCCAAATGAACCGGGGTAAAATAATAATAATGTCGCCAAAAATATGCTCTATGTTAACCGGTGTGCTTGAGAATATGAAATTGTTCCTAGTTCGCCAAATATTTCACAAAGAGATCACCACAATCCCATGAATCTAGAAGACGCACTTAAAATTTTTAGTGGCACACGTAAAGTGCCACTAAAATCATTAATTAGTGACATAAAAGCTAAATGATACTAAAAGTATGTGTTAATCATATATGTATATGTAAAGTGCCACTAAAAACCTAAATTAATGGCACAAAAGCTAAATGTCACTAAATTTGTGTGCCACTAAATGGATTTGAGTGAAATATAGATGTGAAACGGTGGAAAATGTGCACCGTTTGACAGGAAAAATAGAGGTAAAAACGTTGAACTAGATACGCACGTTGCGGCGTGTCAACTCGAAAAAATTGGATTGAAATGTAAAACTAAAAATCGGTTGTAAGATACATGGGATAAAGTTCAAGGTAAAAAAATGTTGGATTTAAATTTAAAAGATGAAAAGTATTAGGGTTAAAAGCAAAAAAAAAAAGAAAAGAAAAGAAAAAACAACGTAGAGTACAACCTACAAAGATGTGTACAATCCTTTAATGCATAAAACAATTGTTAAATATAATTACAAGACCATGAAGCACAAAGCACGTGTAAATTAATACTATATATAATTCCAATCATTATATTCTTAAATGTGGGTTGTTGTACCAATAATACCTCCCTTAGAAATAGTTTCATCCTCGCTAAATATAAAATATACTAGTGGTAATTCCCGCGCGTTGCCGCGGATAGTTATATTTTTTGGCACATGTTGCGTGATGGGTTTCACGTAATTTGTTTGTAACAACAATTTGCTAAGAAAACTAATATATCAATTCTCAAAGGGCAATTAAATATAAACCAAAGAATTGAAATAAAAGACAAATATTAGAGATGATAGACGACATTATGGATACGTAAATCATTAAAAAATTGTATTTCATGTTTTAGGTCCTATGGTTATTGTTCTATACTTACATTTAGAATAGCTTCTTAGGACCAGTGAACCCATGCTAAAATGAGCTGGTTAACAGAATATTCCTTCTTAGATGCTTCCACATTTTGACTGCTTTGGTTTTCGCTAGCCCAGGTGTCCTGTTTCTTTATAACCATGTATGTCTCTATTTCTCCCTCCAAAGCTGCTTCTTATTCTATCTGGCTCTCTCTCTCTCTCTCTAACAGCCGCATACTACAACCTCCGCGGCCAACCCCACCGTGCAACACCGCCATACTTACCTGTATACCTACATCCTTGCAACCCACCGTTCACCGCAGTCAAGGATCGTGGGGTTTTGCATATGACTACGCTCAATTCATCCTTGCAACCCCACCTTTAACCATCGTTTATCAACCACCATTTACCAACCACTGTTGATCGTCGTATGAGTGACGTGGATATGTGGATGACGTTTCTGGATTATTTTACAGTGGTAATGAGGTCGAAGGTGTAGACGCCGGATGTACAGCGAGATGTGTTGTTGCATTATGTAAAGGTTCAGAGAATTAGGCAGTGGTTAAGGGTTGGTTGATTGGAAGTGTGATAACATTTGGCGTTGGTTTTATCTACAAGCCATGTGTTCTTGTGATTGGTTCAATTTCTTTTTCAATGTAAATATTGTGTACCACCACCGGTAAACAGAAACCACTTACAAAACACATAAGAAATCGGCTTTACAGTGAACATCCCTCAACATAGATAATATGCCGGTGTTGTTTTCCAACGAATCTATGTGGTGCCGTCGTGGGTTACCGCCAGATTTGTGTCCGGATAATGGTGGTTAACAGTCTTCCTCGACCGAGCGTAATGAGTTTGGTGTGAATCTCTGATCAGTAAATTTGTGTACATATATATATATTTCTGTGTTTATTGTACTGTTTATTTGAAATTTGGAAAAGCATAATGATCATAAAATGTATATTGGTTACTGTAGACTAAGAATTAACAATTAGTACAATTGTGTACATATATGCTATAAAAATGGTTAGCTTTCTATGTGTTTATTATACTGTTTAGTTGCAGTTTGATACGTATCGGATCATAAAATGGATAATTGTTTCTGTTTCTTGGGACCTCAACAAGAATTGTTTTGATGAACATGGGGTTTTATTGCTACCTAGATTTCCAGGTGCTGATTTTTATATCGAGTACGTGTATCGTACCGTACTGTATCAAATCGAAATACGCTATTATTAGTTAGAAGACATAAATTCGAGTTGTGCCCCGCAACGCGGGGCGAGTAAAAACTAGTTAATTTGGTAAGAAAAATTTTGTAATGGGCTTGTTTTATATTTTTAATATGAAAGTTTCCGATGATTTCTACAGAAATTTCCTACCTTCGAATTTGTTTCCGATTAGTTTGAATTTGGTAAGAAATTTCTTACCTTCGAATGCTATCTCTAGATTTAATCAACTGACATATTATAGTTCTAACATATACTAAAGCACCAAAAGTTTGCAGTTTAAGTTGAAAAAATCCCTAAAAGAGCAATGTTACATCTTCTCATATACAATAAACTTACCACTTTAGTTATTTGTAATAAGTTGCCGAACACCAAGCTATATCATACACCATGCCTACTATCCAAAGAAGTTAAAATCATCACTTAACAACAATACTTTCTGACCAATTTTCAATGGATAGTGACTTCACATTAGAACCATCAGATATAATACCTTTTTGCATTTAAATATAATACTATTTAGCATTGAGAAACAAACAAAATCCTCATGGTCGCGATTCACAGACTAAAAAGTGGTTTCTTTGGTTCATGATCATTTAATTGTTTCACTTCAATACACATATGTTTGTGTGTTTTCTCTTATTAGAGGTTGGAGTGTTGGAAAATGCACTCAAATGCTATGTACCTTTGTCATTGTGATTGCATTATCAAAGTCAAATGTTTCTTTTCATTTCAATACACGCACATACTTGCGTACACACGTGTATTGCCTTTCATCATACGTCGAATTGAACAATGAAATATTATGTACCTTTGGCATTGTAGTTGCATCATCAAAATCTAATATGTTAATATTCTTCAGCATCACAGATGAGGCAGGTCGAAGTCTCCTAATTTAAAAAAAACAGCTTATGAAAATCTTTAAGAAAAACAATAACAGCTGCCAAATGCAGCAAAATGTAAAAAAAAACCATCTTAAAAAATAAAGTGAATAAGTACTCTTGGCTCAATTTCAACCCAAAATAAGTCGAGTCTTTTGTTTAAAAATGGATAAAAGGTTGAGAGTCAAGCGTGTTGAAAGCCACCCAAAGTCTATATTAAATGCTAACAACCTTGTCAATGGTTTAAACTTTAAATGATGTGTGTAGGACTAAAACTTTTGGTAATTCAAAAGGCCTTACTTTTTTGGTTTCGCAGCCATTAATGGTTTGGAGAGTTGAACACTTGGCACCTCCGACAAGTTACTATCACTGCAACAACGAGAAATGATAACTTCTTCAGGCAGAACCAATTATGAAACTTAAATCAGTGACATAGCATGTTATAGGTGCTATATTGCTCTCTGCTAATAATATATCATGCAGTTCAAGGTGTGCTTTTAAAAGGTAAATTAGTTGAAATTTGAGTTGCTGCATAGAGGCATGGTAGGAAATGGACGGGTTAGGTAACGACCAAGTAGGTCTTAATGTCTTATTAAATATCAGTCCAAAGCCCAAACACTAAACATAGTGGGTCAGGTTGAACTGACCCGTTAGCATTTTTTTAGCAATTTAAAAAAAAAAACAATATGTTTAATAAGATTGTAAAACTTCTACCGTTAAAATAATAAGCTGATTTTTAAAAGGAAACAATTTTGGAGCTTAAGGCTTTGAGTATACTTTGAACAATTTCAAGCTGTTATAAAATTTAGTCATTTGACCCATTAAAGATGAATACCACCCGAATTGATCAATATGAAGGTAAATGAATTGACATTGTCACATAATTCCAACAAACGCAAGCATGAACATGAATTCCTTACAATGGAATCAATAAACTGTGTGTTACTGATGGGCTTTGATACCTCCAGGTCTGATGAAGAAATTGGGGCTTTTACCTGGTCCAAGAACAAACTTTAATAATGGCAGGAAATATGTAACATGCTTACACTTCTTTTAACCGAAACACATCCATCATCATGGGACATAAGATACAAGGGTTAGAAGTAATTAACTTGCCAAGTACAGTCTCCTTCATTGTTTCATAAAACTCATGTGTTGCTTTAAAAGTATATGTCATGTTTTAAAAAAAGATGCTACCATTAATCAATGACAAAACACCTATGCTATCTATAAAGAATCTTAACCATACAAAGCAAGAGGTCTTCTGTAATTGCAATCTAATAACTACATGTTCTCAAAACATTCAAATATCTTGACATATACTATGCCTTAAAATGGGTTTTGTTAATTTTAAATGGTGTGAGGTGCTTATGTACCAAATGATGTTTTCGCTATTGGCCCCCATGAGCGTGCCTTTTACATCCACAGGAATCACACACCAGATGTTGGTAATACTTTTACTCCATAACAGGTCTAATGGGTTAAACTAAACAATTAAACCAAAAAATAACCTAATGTCAAAAGGATTAAAAGTCATCCAAATTATATTCAAATGCATAATCATAGGATTAAAAAAATTGGATTATTGTTGTGTTGATATCATAGCATAATAATGACATTTTAACAAAATATAAAATAAAATAGAATAAAAAAGACAGGAATGATTGTGAGTAGGAGCAACCTGGTGCATTAAACTATATAGAAGTCCAAACTTTCATTACTGGAATAATCTAAAAGGTATGGAAAAGGGCAGACAGATGACAAACTATAGGGAAAACAAAAGGTTATACAATAATTCAAAAACTAACATCTTTTCATCCTATTCTGATTGTACTTCCTCCAAAGAGGAGGAAACTTCAGCCACTACAGAAGGACCGAATGGTTTAAAAATTACCAAAAGCATTTTCAAGTGCTTAGGAACTCCTAAATTGCTTTAATAAAAATTTTGAATTATCATGTTGCTAATAGTTTGATGGACACTATAAAATAAAGGGGCTGACTTGTTGAAACAATAAGATGGTTGGCCCAATTCGATAGGGGCTAATCTCCAATACAAGAACGCTTAATAATCAAACTAAACAAGACATCGCCAAATAGAGCAGGAAATAGAATACTTGGATATAAAATAAAAGAGTTACTAATCCTAAACTTGAATAGGTCGATTTGAGTTATAGCTTTATCCCTTCCAAGGTCAAATCAAACATTTAGCTATAAAGGAAACAGGTGAAATGGGTCAAACATGTTGAAAGTAATGCCTCGTATCCTAGATTTTTTTATTTTATATATTATATAATCATTGTAAAACACAGTTTTGTAATCACATTTAAGACGTTTATTAAAAACAAACAAAAGGAACCAAAAATGCTTGTGGGTAAACCCGCCCAAACCCAAACCCATTTCGACCTGTATGGAAAACATGGTCCATCCCAAAAACATTTTGACCAATTACCCAATCCGTCCATTTTACCACTCTTAGTGTCAATGTAAAGTAATGGTAAACTTTAAGAACCGTCTGTGGTTTTTTACGGTACATTAATGGCACATAACAAAATAATATTTCTTTACATAGAAGCTCACATAAAACTTCATGAGCGGTTAATCTTTTCTTCGGATCCCGCACAAGCATTCTTCTTACAAGATCTTTTGCTCCTTCAGAAATACTTGGCAATGTATCAGATTCAAAATCATGATCACCTTGCAGGACTTGTTCAAATATTTCTTTCTCCGTTTCTATATACTCGTAAACAACAAAATAAATTAAAATTTGGAATGGGTCCAAATAACAGCAAGAATTATATCACATTTAAAAAACAATTTCCATATCAACCAAAGCCTCCTTAATGTTAAATTTCAAAGTTACAAAAATCAAAATTATGGTTTTGTACATTGTCAAAAAAAAAATGTTGTATCGAAAGGAGGGGAGGGTAAATATATAATTTCACATATAGAAATCGAAATAGAACAAATATTAAATTAAAATTTGTTTCAAATGGAAAAGTTATACCTGAAATCGATATTAACCATCACCATCACCATCATCATCATCACCATCACCATCACCATCTCCGCTGTTAGGGTTCGTGGAGAAACCTTGTATGCGGTGGCTTTTATGGAATTAGGGTATGGGAGGGATGTAAACAGTGGGTTAGGGAAGATGAAGCACATGTCTTTAATTTTGAAGTTGCAATTGAATTGGGTGGTCGATTAATCTGGACATAAGGAGGTTTGAAAAAGTCAAAGGATCATTGTAAGGGCATGGATGGGAAAATAGGGTAGTATTGTAAAAGTGTTTTGAAATTGTAAAGGAGAGCGATGGTGAAATGTCTAAAATACCCTTCTAAGTGTCTTAATTGTCACTAATATCCCCATAATACCCTTAAATTTTTTGCTTAAATATGTTGTACATATTGCTTCTTAAGTTGTACAGAGGTGAAAATGACCATGTTGGCCATCACTCCTTAATAATATAATATAGATAATTGATATGCATCAAAATATACATGTTTTTATATATCAAAACGAACCGACCTTTTAACAATTTTTCTTGGAATTTATTAGAAATATGCTTAATTTGGTTAAATTTTTTTATTTCGGGGAACAATCAAGTCCAAACAAACGAAGTAAAACCAAGAAAAAAATGATAAACTAGAGAGCAAGAAGGCGAGACACGCCCCTTGCCTCAACCAAAAAACAACAAAAATTTAGATTGTTCGAAGATTCAAAGATCTAGTGGGGCCAACACATCTATTCAAGTTTATAGCCAATTCTGCTAAAGTTCCCGTGGGTTTTTTTTGGGGAAGATAATATTGGAAATCCTTTACTGGTTTTAATTTTATTTATAAAATCATATTATATATATATATATATATATATATCTTATATTAATCAAAGCAAAAGCATAAAATTAAACCGAACAATTTCCACCATAGAATCCAATTGCCCAACACATGTAAATAATTATAACACGTCATAGATGTTTAGTATTATACCTCAACGAAAAACCAAGTCGAAGCATGATGGATTGACAAACGGTTCTGCTAGTAAACCAAACACAAAAGCTCCTGAATCCTTGAATCAACACTTGCACGTATCATGAATTAAAAGGAGAGTGTGTGGAGTGGTGGTGGTTTGCGACGGCACCAAGGGCACCCCTTGGTGCTTTCGGCAGTAAATGAGATAAAGGGAGAGGATACAATTATGGTGGCTAGGGTTTTTTTTTTATATTATGATTAGTTTTTTTGATTAGTTTTTTATGATTAAAAGATAATGCATTTCAATAGATCCACGATTTACAAAACACGCCATAGTCTTGTAATCTTTCAGCCATTTAATTATAATTAAGTCCCCTTCATTACTATTATTATTATTATCGTATAATAATAATGGCAAAATGTGACTACCTAGACTGGGAATCCAACTGATAAAGCTTAAAGCTCAGGTGAAACAGAAAGTCGAATGGCTACCGGATCTACAGGTACAACCAAAAAGGGAATCACTAAGGTGTCTTAGATGTCCTCTCGGTCTCACTAAAACAACAGAGGTAATCCCGAGAAGTCATGTGAAACTCATCAAGTAAAGAATGGATCACAGGTGTCACCAAACATACAAGTTTTCACACCCAAAGATTAGAAACCCTCTCGTTCTCAATAATCATGAAACATGTAACCGTATCAAGGGGTGAATCTAATTCTATTGGTAAATGTTTGGAAAATCGGCCTAAACGGGTAAAAAGGAGGGAACCTCACTCTCATGCAAATTCAAACCCAAACCCAGGAAAACTTTTCCTAACCACAACCCCTCACATCTCGGTCTCAAGGTAAGTAACCAACCTAAAGCAAAGTCAACTATGCAATTTCTAGATCTTAGGTCAAGGAGTCAACTTATCAAACCATAACATATAGTAAAAGATAAAAGAATTCCACTTATAGTCTAAGAGCACCAAGTCAACAAACCATAACCATATGTGGATCTAAAAACAAAACACAAACATCATTTGAGTGATATATCACAAAAAAAATCAATAAAGCTTAGATTTTTATACATAAAGAATCAAATTGAGTAGCTAAACCCCAAAAGATAATAACTTTATTCAATAATCATTCCAAATCTTGACAACCAACAAAAGATTTAGCTGCATAGTTAATAATGAAACAAGCAAATGGGTTCACCAACTAAGGGGCTGTTTCGTAAGCCTCTTAATGAGGCTCTGAATCATTCAACGTTGAATGATTCAGCATTCAACGCGTTTGTTTCAGCTTCTGTATAGAATGGTTAAGCTAAACCATGAAGACTTGGTATGTTGCTGAACCATTAAGCACTGAACTAGGTTGAATCTTAATGAGGCTCTTTTACCAATGTGGGAAAAGAAAACTAACCATTCAGACCTCTTAACCATTCCGATCTCCTAATAATTTAGCACTTAATCAACCAAACAGTCCCTAATACATAACGAGAACAATAAAAACAACACGAAACAATTCCGCTTTTTCTTGTGACTCAAGGTCTCCCCATTTTGTCTTTTGCAACGTCTAAAACTCTTGTGACTCTTGACCTCTTATACTGTCTTCTTCATTTTTTATCCAACCCTCGTGACTTAGGATTCTCCGTAGCCAAAAACATGTGACCCATCGCCTGTTATTCAGTCGCCCCCAAAACTAGGGGGTGTTCTTCATGTTATTTTTTCGGGTTTTTGGGTTTTCGAATCAGGTTGTTCGGGTTTTTTTTCCCAGATAAGTGACCCGATAACCAAACCATTTATGTTCGTTTTGTCGGGTTTGGGTTAATCGGTTCAGGTTAGTTCGGATTGCGTTGTTCGGTTTTCGGTTTAGATGTAATATGAAAAACGTTTTTTTTCTTTCTGAAAATGTCATCAACATTGATCATGTTACTTAAAAAATATTATCAAAATTCAACATTATTTGCCAATCTATAACTTATAATAAAAGAATTGAACTTTGATGATGTGGCATTCAATGAAGACCTCACCCCTCCTTGAATGTGCCACATGGCATCATGTAGGATTTTTTAATTTTTGAGTTTTTTTAATAAATCTATATAATTATAATTATTTTAGGAAAAGATAAGAATTTAAAAACAAAATTAAATTTTCTCTCTAATGTTTCCGCCCATAACTTTTAAACGTTAATATCTTTTATATACGAGATTTTTTTAAAGAAAAAAATTACACCAAATTAACGAGCGTTTTTATTATCTTTCCAACGAGTACCATAGTATTATATAAAAAAACGAAGAAAAAAAACAACTATTTTTGTGGGGTTTTGTTTTCAAATATATTTTACTCTACTAATAAATCACAAACGATAAACATAACTTTATAGGCAGAGATTCTTTTTTTTTTTTTTATATTTGAATATGATAACTTATGGCAGAAATTTGTTTAAAATAAATAATAATAATATTATTATTATTATTTTTATTATTATTATTCATTAATCATGTATTGGCAAATCATTAATTATGTTGTCATGTTAGATATTTTATTATGTTATATTAGATATTTCAACCCCGGACATTCCCGGGATAAAAGCTAGTATGATATATAATATTTAAAAAGTCCTAAAACTTAATGTCTAAGATACCAAATACTCTAAACTTAAATCCTTCTATAAAAAACATAAATGCATCTATAAAAAAGACATTAAATGTTTAAGGTTTTTTTTTTTCTGTAGGTTTTGGATTTCAGGTCGGGTTATTCGGGTTTTTAGTTGAGAAAAAGTGACCCGATAACTAATCCATTTAAGCTTCGGGTTGGTCAGGATTGAGTTATTTGGGTTCGGGTTTTTCGGGTGTTTTTTAATTTGGGTTCGGGTGACTTCAGATTCACGTCATGTTTCGGGTTTCAGATAAAAATTAACTGCCCTACCCAAGTACCCAATACCCCTAGACGCCTTTCGCTTCCCCTTTTTAACCTTCAATTTTTCTTTGTGGGCCAGGCCCAATCGTCACACACCCACCTTCTTTTCTTTTTTGTTCTTCTTTCATGGGCCCAAATGATTGTCTAAAATGGTTCAACCCAGTTAAGTCTTGGTCGAGTTGAATAGTAATTTGTAGACCACGTATTAAACCTACAAGAAAAAGAAAAAAAAGTGAATCCATTAAATTTATGCCACTAAATAATAATTAGTTCCAACCTATAAAATCAATTCATCAAAGACATGTCAAAAATTTCGAATTCACATTCTTTGTTTAATACTACCCTCTTTTATCTTTTTTTTTCTTTTGTTTTATGTTTATGGAGTAAAGATCAAATACAAAGTATTTTTTTGGTAAGAACTGTGAGAATCAAATGGGTAAAAAAATTTATTTTTTTTTAGAATTTTTTTCCCATGTGCTTAAACATACTTTCTAGATGAATAATACAAAAAAAAAAATTAAATTTTTTTTTAGTGTAATTACGTCATTAAAGTAAATACATTAGTTTACACTAGAGTAATTATGTAATTACTCTACACGTAATTACTCTACACCAATTTTTTTTTTTTTAGTTTTCAATACTATAATACATGTTTAACAATATGGGAAAAAAATTTCGAAAAAAAAAAATAAAAAAAATACCTCATTTGATTCTCACAGTTCTTACCAAAAAAACACTTTGTACAAGATCTTTACTCTATGTTTATGTATCTCAATTTTTTAATTATATCATTCTAGCTTTTTATATCTTTAACCCTTTTAAAAACGCAAATATGAATTAATTAAGAGTAATTCTAAATAGGAGTACTGATTTAAATAATCTTAACTATCATCAATTGGCTTCCACCAGTCCTAACTAACGAAATGTGTGCTGGTGGTCATAGCTTTTAACATAGTGGTCACCAACGGACTATGACAAACAGAGAACTGATTGATTATATAAATGGAATCGATTTTTTTAGTCATAGTCCGTTGGTGGCCAATGTGTTAAAAGTCGGGACCGTCAACACATATTTCGCTAGTTAGGACTAATGGCAATCAATATTGATAATTGAGATAATTTAAATCTAATACTCCTACTAAATAAAGATTAAATGAAAAGCTATTCAAATTGTAGGAAATATTTATCTAAATATATGTATAATTTAGAGACTATCAATAACTAAGAGGGTGTTTGTGATTGATTATTCAAAACAGATTATGCGTTTTAGAAAAGCAAGGGTGGAGCTGTTTATAGATTATCACGTTTTGGTAGCCTAAAAAACTGATTATCTACGTTTTCAAAACTCAATAATCTAAAAATCAGATTCAAAACGCAATCCCAAACACCCTCTAAGTTAAACATGATTTTATTGTAAACAGTGAGATTGAGCCCACAGGCCGTGACATGGATAGGTTGAAATTAATTGGTTTGTCACAATACCAGAGCTCGTATAATTATGTCTTTTATAGACCCAAGTTATATGTGTGTCAAAAGTGGAAATATATTAACCATTAAAAAATCATGTGAATACACTTATAATAAGTTACTAGAACAAAAATCCACTTTTCATGTCAAATTGAAAAACATTTCAACTACGATTCTGTCTGAGTTCAATGGGTCAAATAAAGAACATTGGGCTAAAAGAAAAAGGTTCAATTCATCATAATTAGAAATTGTTCATGTAGGGAGACGGTGGTCCATGATGGCCACCGATGTTGATACCATGATACACCGGCCAACCCCATCAATCACGGCCGGTATTGAAATATATCGTGACATACATCACGCTCCAATTCGTTGCTTTTGACCGTTGGCCAACGGTCAAATGACCTTTGGTGTAAAAAAAAAAAACTCTATTCATAAACTCTATATATATTTCATTTTCAACCACCGTGTCCACTCGACTCATCTAGTTCTTCCGACTCGTCAGGTTCGTCAATGGATTTTTTTGTAATGGTTTCCGATGTCGCGCGACGTGAAGATACGGAACGCCCAAAGAAAAACATTGTGCAATGTGATCGGTGGGGGGCAAATGAAGTTTTGATGAACGATTACTTTGTATAAAACCCAAACTACAACGATGAGATGTTTAAAAATCCGTTTTCGTTTATCAAAGGAATTATTTTTAAAAATTTTCGGAGACATAGAAGCTAAGTTCGAATGATTTCAAGTAGGGTATGATGCTAGGGGGAAAAGAGCTTTACGGCGATAAAAAAATGCACATCCGCGATTCGTCAACTTGCTACCGGTAACGTTCCTGACGAATATGATGAATATTTTAATATATCAAGTAGAATTTCAAGCGAGTCTCTTCACTATTTTTGCAATGCTGTTATTGATTATATGGTAAAGAGTATCTCCGAAGACCGACTAGACACGACATAACACGTATGTACGCCACACATGAAGCAAGATGGCATTTTCCCGGATGGTCGGTAGCATCGACTGTACCCACATCGAATGGAGAAGTTGCCCGACGGCTTTGCGATGTCATTTATGAGAGGTGACTATAAAAAACTAACGATAAATGCCTGAAGCCGTTGCGTCGAACGATTTATGGATTTGGCATGCGTACTTTGGTCCCCCGGCTCAAACAACGACATCAATGTTCTACATCAATCACCGCTTTTCGATACAGAGATACAAGGAACCGCCCCGACGTGTCCGTTTACGTGAAGGGGAGACAATATAGACGTGGCTTCTATCTTGTTGATGGTATCTATCCTGCTTGGTCAGTTTTTGTGAAAGCTTACTCGTTTCCGGACAACCAGAAAAGAAATATTGTTTAAGAAGCTACAGGAATCTGCGAGAAAAGACGTTGAACGGGCATTTGGTGTATTTAAAGGCAAATGGCACATAATCGATCGCCCGGTGCGTTTGGTTGATCAATCGAAAATAAGGAGTGTTTGTGTACCTTTGTGTCATATTGCACAATATGATCATAAAAGAAGAGGGCGCGCAATATCTCCGGATAACGTTATGGATCCGGAGA
>JAUTDX010007029.1:0-27766 GCA_030844895.1 Ambrosia x helenae | reverse complement strand
AATTATACATGCATACATAGCATCTCGCAGCTTGTCTGTGGTCCATGCACGAGCAGGGTTTCTTATGTAATGCAACGCTGTTGAAGAACCCCAAAACACCTCTCTATGTCCTTTCGCGCCGCCTCTTGGACCTTTTTAAAGTGTGCCCTTTTTTCGCCGTACGGGTTCTAAACGTCTTAAACGATAATGCTATACCTCGGATATATTTCCGTCAGCCAAATAGTATTCCGTGTGGGTAGTAGTTTCCATTAGCGTAAAAAGCACGCCTTCGCTGCCCTGCCAGAAACGAAATCCTCTATAATAGGCGACTGCTCAAAAACGTTTAAGTCGTTGCATGAACCCGCAACACCAAAATAGGCCGACCCAAACCAAAGATCGGCTGAAGCCACCGCTTGAAGAATAATCAATGGTCCTTTTTGGTCACCACGCGTGTGTTGACCTCGCCAAGCGGTTGGGCAATTATACCACCGCCAGTGACGACAATCAAGGCTACCCAGCATTCCTGGTACCCATGTTCAGCCGTATGCACCTCGTAATTTTTTGTAGGTCGTACCAAGTGGGCCGTCTAAGATTAACGGGCTCCGTACAAACTTTATTATTCCTAAAACAAAAAAATACAAACATATATAAAAAAAATACAAACATATATAAAAAAAATACAAACATATATAAAAAATAAATACCTTGGCAAAAATACTCCAAAGAATCGCGTGTTGTTTTCTCGGCCATTTTTAAATACTCGTCGTTGATATCCGTCGTGTTGCCGTATGCGAGTATACGCAGTGCCGAGGTACACTTTTGAATAGACGTGAATCCCATAATCCCCCTAGCATCCGCTTTTTGTTTAAAGTACGGAAACGCGTTTTCAAGATCTTCGGATATACGTAGAAATAAACGTTTTGCTCATCCGGAAACGACGCCTAAACACCTTTGGGTCGGGGTAAGTCGGGTTTTCATCAAAGTAATCCTTCATCAAACGAGCATTTGCCGATAGACGATCTCGTTCGTAGTACTGCCTAGTTTGTTTTGGAGGTGTAGGCGTACTAGATTCTTCAAGATACCGCGCCGAAAGCGCTAGCGCACTCGTAATGGCATCTTGCTCCAACTCTTCGTCTGTGGAATAACCCTCGTCGCCTAAAAACTCTCTATAATATTCTCTCGCAATAGATGATGACGCGGGGGAACCCATTCTTTTCGAATATTGATAATACGTGTTTTGTGTTTTGTGTGTTTATATATTTGTGTGTTGTGTGTTTATATATTTGGGTCCATAAAAAAATATAGCCGTTCAAAAATTATAGCCGTTCAAAGAAAAACGGTAACATTACCGTTGAAGCCGCCACGTGTAGTGTTCTCATTTGTTGGATCAATTGTCACTCAGCGTTATTTATATAACGCCATCAAACCAATTTGAGTAAATAGCGCCCCCTGTAGCGGTGTGGGGGGCGCTATTTTTGAAAAATTTGATATATAACGCCCGAGTACAGGTGGTCTAAAGTACTTATATTTATCTAATCTAATGACTAATGAGAGCTACAAAACCACAGAACAAAACAAACGGTATTTTCATCCTCAAAACTAAACTGCTTTCATTTTCTCTGTCTATAAAACCACTCTTTTTCCCAATCACCCACATCACCACACAACCGTCATAGCCACCTCCACCACCGTACGACCGCCGCATCTTCTAGCACACGAAGATGGTGGTACCGATGGTGGCCATAATAGTTGCCTGGTGTGAGTAGGTCATGGGAGATAGCCCGACGGTGTTGACGACGATGTTGGTGGTGATGACACAGGTACAATAGAAAAAGAAACAGGTCAAAGGTTGCTATTGGTGAAGGAAACTGGCAACCGGCTGTGCCGGTCATGAGAAGAAAAGGTAAAGGAAGAATGGTTATACTGTAATTATAGAGATGAGCAGGGGTTTTTTTCATGTATGTTTGCAATAGTGATTTATGTGAGTATGACCGACATTGCTAAGGGTTATATATAATATGACTAGTGGGCAATGCGTCACACACCTTTGCCAAGCCAAACAACGAATATGAATTATCACTGCCTCCAAAAGCTTAGGATACAACGATTACAATAAAACGTGTCTACATTAAATTGTATACATCTCATTTACCAAAGTCTCATCGATATCGATATCTATATCTATACTATATTATAAATTTGACAAGGACTTCTTAAAATTTAAGAGGTACAAGTTAATTTGCTTATGATACAACATACAATGCACATAATAACTACATTTTAGGGGCAAAGTTGTCTTTAAAGCATCATAGTTAATCTAAATGAAGTCAAGAGTTATGTATATGATAAATCATGACATTTATTTCTACAATTAATTTGAAAATCTTAAATAGAAAATATGTAAAAAAGAATTTTCATAATGCTACATGTTATATTATAATCTTTTATATACAATTTAGGTACATTATAAAAGTTAGTAAATGTTACTAAAGTTTTAGGTATTTGAGTCTTTTATGAAATATCTACTACATGAATAATTTGGCATATTGAGAGCTAAATCGAACTTACCCTACTAAAAACGTAAAGTTTTATTACTTATAAAACAATGTGCTTTTATATTTTTTTCTTTAATCCTTTTATATGAAATAGGTCAAATTTATTGTTTTTAAAAATATTATCTTGTGTTTAGAAGAACGAGAAAGGAGAAGTTCCTTTATTGGTTTTATTTTTATATACGTTTCAATGTAAGCTTCGTTTAAAACAATTGCGTGTGATAATGTAAAAGTAATCCAAGCAGAGGCGAACAAGTCATTAAAGTTTTTTTAGTTTTTTATTTTCTTTTTTTTATGTGGATTTGTGACGGTTTCGACTTACTTAGTTTTTTCTATGATGATTTTTAATTTTTTTTTAATATGGCAAGTTAACTCGCCGACATGCATATGCGTGATTCAACGTTTTTTCGTCTATTTTTTGTTCAGTTTAACTGCCTGCCGCAACGCGCGGGTTTCCCACTAGTTAATAGTAATCATAATCAATGTAGTTCCTATGCTTATTAGTTATCATCAACAATACTGTCACATCACGTCAACGGAAAAAACACGTGGCGTGGTGAAAATGAAGGTTTCACAACTAAGATTAGAACAAAAACATTTATTTTGAAAATTAATTATATTTAATGTCGATTTGTCTAAGATTTTTGAAAAATACACGTCCCACTAAATGAAATCCTGACAAAAGACAGACATCAAAAACCATCCCCCACCCTAACCACACTCAATACATCATCCACATCAGCTACCTGAAAGATATGTTTAAAAAAACGCCAATATATAAAATCTTGTTGATTTCACAGGTTTTGATTTCACATCGCAATCACATTATAAAACCAGTGCATGTAACAACATTAAATATGTTATGTATATAGGAGTCGCGAGTCTCCTAAAATGACGACAACGCCATCCTGGGCCCATAACCAAACAAAATGTGCAACATATTAAACCAATCAAGCAAAATCAGTACATGTAAAATACTACATAGTGTAAGGATTTGTAAATCAACCTCAATAATCTCTTGAGGGATTGATACATATATTTATAATAATTGGGTACAAGTTTACAAGGAAAGTAAATAAATACAAATAATACAATTATAAATCTTTTTCTTTAATACCCCCTTCAATCGAAACGGTGGCGGGCCAAGACGAAGCATGTTACAAAATACTTCAAACTGAGCATGCGGAAGACTTTTTGTAAAGATGTCAGCCACCTAAAGATTGGTAGGAACAAACTTGGTATAGAGTTTCCCAGAATTGACCAACTCCCGAATAAAATAATAATCCAAATCAATATGTTTAGCACGTTTATGAGCAACTGGATTCTGAGTCATAAACAACGCACTCTTCTTATCACAAAGCAGCGTAGGGCGATCAGGAGGAAGAGCATGCAGCTCCTGCAAAAGATGAGTAACCCAAATAAGCTCGGCAGCAGTGTTCGCCATAGCCCGATACTCAGATTCACAGCTAGACCGAGAGACAGTGGGCTGTTTCTTAGCACTCCATGAGACCAAATTCCCACCAAGAAAAACAGAATAACCATATGTGGAGCGTCGTGTATCCAGACATCGAGCCCAGTCAGCATCAGAATAACCCACAATGGATGGAACATGCGGTCGACTGTAAGTAAGACCGAATGACAGAGTGCCTTTAACATAACGTAATATCCGTTTGACTGCTTGAAAATGATCAACTGTAGGAGCATGGAGAAACTGGGAAAGCTGGTTCACAGGATAGGACAGATCTGGTCTAGTAATGGTTAAATATTGCAAAGCTCCAACTAGAGAACGATAAAGTGTAGGATCCGAATAAGGAGCACCATCCGCAATGAAAGACTCATGTGGAGAAAGCGGGGTTGCAACTGGTTTAGCATCATACATGTTTGCCTGGAGGAGAATGTCCCTAGCATATTTGGCTTGTGTGAGAAAGAGACCAGTCGGAGTATAGACGACTTCCAAGCCTAGAAAATAGTTTAAAGCACCAAGATCTTTGATAGCAAACTCCTTATTAAGATGCGAAATAAAAGTAGTAATAATGGAGTTATCATTGCCTGTGAGAATAAGATCATCCATATAAACAAGAAGATACATAATATGACTGTCTTTGCGAAGAACAAAGAATGACGTATCGGCACGACTGCAAGTAAACCCATAAGAGAGAAGGAACGTGCTTAAACGCTGAAACCAAGCGCGAGGAGCTTGCTTAAGACCATAGAGAGCCTTTGATAGTCGGCAAACATGATTCGGAAATTTGGAACTGACGAATCCTGGCGGTTGCTCCATAAACACAGTTTCATCCAGGTTTCCATTTAAAAATGCATTCTTGACATCAAGTTGATGTAACTTCCAATTATTAAGAACCGCAAGTGATAGAACAATACGAATCGTGGAAGCCTTCACAACAGGACTGAAGGTATGAGAATAATCCAGGCCTGTAATCTGGGTAAAGCCTTGAGCAACTAGACATGCTTTATAGAGCTCAATGGTACCATCGGAGTGGTACTTAACACGGAAGACCCATTTAGAACCCACAACATTTTGTGAGGAGGGTCGCGGGACCAAAACCCATGTGTTATTATTGTGCAAGGCAGTAAGCTCATCAACCATTGCAGCCATCCATAGAGGATCCTTGGCTGCCGTTTTGAAACTGCGAGGCTCAGCAATAGAGGATAAGGCAACATGTAAAGCATACGAATGAAGACACGAAAGATCGGCTTGGTACTTGGGCTTAAATATGCCAGCTTTGGCACGGGTCGTCATAGGATGGGTATTTTGATTTACGGGATTGGGTATGGGTTCAGGATCGGGAATAGGTTCGGGTATGGGTGCAGGTTCGGCAATAGGGTCGGAGATGGATGCAGGGTTGGTAATAGGCTTGGGGATGGGTACAGGGTTGGTAATCGGCTCGGGACTAGGCTCAGAAACGGGTTGAGGGTCTGGAGTGGAATCGGTGTGGGGAATGGTGGTGGGCTCAGGTTGTAAAGTGGATTGGGCCGATTTGGTAGGAGGACTGGTGGATGGGTTATGGTTAGGGGAATTGGGAGATGGGTCATGGTTTATTGGGCTAGGTGTTTGGTTAGTAGCTAGTGGGTTGGTAGAAGGACATAAAGGACAAGGGGTAGTAGAACAATGAGGTTGGGTATTATCTGTACTAGGATTGGCAAAATTTTGTGGGGGAGTGGGATTTGATGGTGAAGGTGTAAAGTCATCAATAAAGGTGGTGAGTACCAAGCGATCAAGAGATGTGGTTTCATTGGTATCTTTAAATGGAAATGAAGATTCATTGAAGCGAGCATGACGAGTAATAAAAACCCGATTTGTAGTCGGATCAAGACAATGGAATCCTTTGTGAGAGGGACTATATCCAATAAAAACACATGGGAGACTCCTCGGCTCAAGCTTATGTTTGGCATAGTCACGCAAATAAGGAAACACAAGACAACCATATACTCGAAAATTAGAATATTGCGGCATTTGCTTCATGAGTAACTCAAAAGGCGACTTGTTCTCAAGTAAAGGAGATGGCACGCGATTAATAATAAACGTCGCGGAGGTGAAAGCATTGTAACATCCGTCACCCTCGTTTATCATCTAATTGACAATATTAGTCCTTCAAATATTTCCTGTAACTTTGTCGTTTTCAAATTCAATAAATGTGCGAACTCAAGTTATATTATTTGCATGTATTATGGATCTCGATCTCGATTTAATCAAACGTGTATGTTGCAACGTTATTTGGGAATAAATATCACAAAAAATTTCAAGTTATAAAAGTTTTAAGTTAATTAGTTAACTTAGTTAGTGGTTATAAAGGGAAAAATTAACAAGAAAACTAGAAACTAACTTAAGTTAAATGTGAGGGGCCAATTCTATCATTTCTCAAAAGTTTTTTAAAAAAAACTCCCTCCTTGCTGCTGCTGTACGCTTATCCGGCCAAACAAATTTCCGGCTGCCGGAATATTTTCCGGCGAGGCCTCAAAACTGCGTATGAACGTCCGTTTCAATGTTTTTATGATTCCAAACCTTTTCTCCATTAATAATTAACGCATTACAATCATTTAATAGGTTTATGACGAGTCTTAAAAGTGTTTAATCATGGGATTTAATGGTGTAACCGGCAAGCTTTAACCCGGCCTTAAAAACGTCTTTTTCTAATCGTGTATATATACATAGATGAGTGTAAATGTTGCTGCATCATTACTCATTAGAAACCCAAAACAAATTTCACATAAAAACGTCCAGAAAACTCCACAAATCGCGTTTCTTGTGCGAGTATAGAAGCTTCAATTGGGATCCTAAAAACGTGTTGTAAGTGTTCAATCTTGCTTGTATTATGTTAGTCGAGCAACGTAGAGTAAAACCCCCTTATTACAGAGCTTCAATCGTGTCTTAATCGGGTTAATTGAACATTGGTTGAGGTTAGGGTTCTTGATAGTTAATTGGGGAAGATGAAGATGGTTGGGTTATTGATAAAACTATTTTGTTTCACTAAAATTGTCAAACATTGGTCTTGGTGTAGTGGTTGATATGGTTGGGTTGCAAGGAATAGACCCGGGTTCGAGCCCAGGGAATCCCCCACGTTTTTGCAGTTTTTTTTTATTTAGATTCAATTATTATTTTAATCATATAATAATCATTTTTAATACATAAAAACTTAGAATATTCATAATAAATTCATTTTTACTCCAAATATTATGAAAATTTAGGGGAAGCGTCTTGACACCCTAAAGAAAATTGTCATATTTTTATTTTCTGAAAAAAAAAACATTATTTTTGTATTTTTTTGAATTAAATTGTTTTAATCATAAATAAATGATTAAAAATTCATTTTCAGAGATTTTAATCTTAAATTCTCTGGGAATTTATTTTTAAGAATTATAAACTGAAATAAAATATAATTCCTCAGAAAATGATTATTTTTGTTATTTTTTTACTATTTTTAATCATTTAAAACACTATTTAAGTTTATTAAAAATGTTTTAAATGCAAATAAATTAAAAGAAATTATGGAAATATTATTTTGGTATTCCACATCATAAAATAATTATTTTTCATAATAATATCATTTTGGGATCATACCTTGTATTATTTATGCTATTTATATTTAAATTAGATATAATAATAAATTGTTTAATTAAATATAAATCATCAAATCTATTTCAAGGTTATTTTTCTATAAAATAGAATATATATCTATATGTGAAACACATAAGAGTTTTAGTCATTTATTAAATTCATCGTAAATATATTTATTTTAAAAACTGTCGTTCAAATTATTACTAACAATTTCATCTTCCCTATACGAGTCAAGCAAGCCCTAATGCCTTAGATGATTGGTTGTCTTAGACTTTTAAGTCATTTTGCTCATTTAGTATTTTTATATATAGGTTGAATTCTTCGGAATTCTTAAGCCTTACGACGAACATTCTCGGAATTTATACTTAGCGAAACTGTGAGTATATCTTTCCCTTTTCTTACTGTTTTACTATTTTGGGATGATTCATGTACCTATTAATCAAGTTTTATTTCTTATACTTAATGCAATTCTCATGTGTGTTTGCCTTATGTGATTTGGTGTGTATTATGCTAAATCATTAACCGCTGGGCGGCCTAGCATTTCAATGAATAGTACTATGGTATACCCCCTTGAGACTCTGTTGAGAGGATCTTGGTCATTGTCTTGTTAATTCATTATTCAGTTTGTTAGTCATGTGTTAGTCATTATTCTCAGGTTTGGTTTTGACTGATACTACTGATTACATATTTGCAAACAGTATACAACACATGAATTGCGAAACATTTTTATTTTTATACTATATAAATCAAACGGGTGTACTCACCAATACATTATATGTGTTGACAAAATTGTTTTGTACATGTTTCAGGTGACGTTTGATCTTATATGCTTTCACGCTTAGGCTGGACCTAGTGCTTAAATAAAAGTTGAACATTTAATATTTATGTTTGAGATTTCTATTAAGACTCTTTGTATTTCGTTTTGAGTAATGGAAGTTATTTGCTATTAATATTTACAATTTAGTCCATGTGCTATTGAACAATCGTCACTACGTGACACCTCGATGTTTCCGCCATCGGTTGGGGTGTTACAAGCATCCACCCAAAAGGAAGCCGGAATGTTAGCATTGAACAACATAGCAAGACCAGTTTCTACTATGTGACGGTGTTTGCGCTCAGCACGACCGTTTTGTTGAGGAGTGTAAGGACAAGAGTACCTGTGAAAAGTACCATTGTTTTCAAAGATTTGCCGGACTGTATGATTGACAAACTCAGTGCCTCCGTCACTTTGAAAGACCTTGATTTTTCTGGAGCATTGAGTTTGAACTAGATTAATAAAAACAGGTAGAACTGCATAAAACCTGTCTTTGTTTTGAGTGGATAAAACCACGTGAACCTGGAATAATCATCAATAAAAATCACATAATAGCGATAACCATCCTTAGAAGCAACGGGAGCAGGTCTCCACAAATCACAATGAACCAAATCTAAAGGAAAAAGTGCACCCTTATCATTATTAATAAAAGGTAATCGTTGTCCCTTAGTGTGACATCCGTCACCCTCGTCTTTCGTCAAATTTACAAAAATAACCCTTGAAATATTTTCATTATAGTCCCTGTAAGTTTTGTCGTTTTCAAATTTAATCTTAGAACAAACAAAATATATATATATATACATATATATATATATATTTATTATGGATCGGGTATAGGTTTTTAGTCAAATACGTATCTCGAAACGTTTACGCAATGGATTAAAATTCCAAGTTTTAGAGAGTTTTATAAAGTTTTAAAAACATTATAGGTTAATTTAGTTACTTGGTTAAGTTTTTATAAAAGAAAAAGTAACTAAAATTTAATAAAACTAACTATGTTAAACATGAGGGGCCAAATTGTCAAAATTTGAAAGTTTTAAAATTCTTTTTCTTCCCTCCCTCTCCCATCACGTTTTTCCGGCCACATCCAATTCCGGCGGCCGGAATTTAATTCCGGCGACTTGTTTCTTGGGTTCCCTTGGCGTTTTAACATCTAATTAAGGTGGGTTTACGTTTCTCCATCCGTAATAATGAGTTTTCAGCTAGCAATTGAGTCATAAACGCGTTTAAAAGTGAGTAATGATTCGGCCTAGGTGTAACCGTCGACTTTTCATACATTGTTTGTGATATACAACTGTTACGTTAACGCGACTTATCATAAAAACTCTAATTCCCCAAATCGACTTAGCAAACCCTAATGCCTTAGACCCTAGATACCTTAGACTTTGTAGACTTTACCTTACTAGTATTTATATACGTTATAGGTTGAATTCCTCGGAATTCTCACTACTTAGCTCACAACCGCTTAAGTGGATTTCGATTGCTTTCGCAAACTGTGAGTATATCTTTCCCCTTTTTACTGTTTTACTATTTTGGGGTGACTCATGTACTTACTATCAAGTTTATATTTCCTTTTACTAAAATAGCAATTCTTATGTGTGTTTGCTTGTGTCATTTTGTGTATCTATGACCTGTCAAATCATTAACCGTTGCGGCCTGGCATTTCAATGAATAGTACTATGGTATATACCCTTGTGACTCTGTTGAGAGTCCTCGTCATTGCTATGTATTACATTACTACTAGCGCATACTATATATATCTGCTTCTCTTTCATAGGGTTGATTTGACCCGGATACTACTTATTACATCTTGCAAAATAACACACGAATTGCTAAATTTTACTTTACTACATATATCAAACGGATGTACTGTGACATCCGTCACTTTTATCCTATTATTATTACACATATATAAATATACATTTTTTTTTATTTCGCATCTCTTATCTTATACGTCACATTTTATCCCCATCTAATAATAATAATAATAATAATAATAATAATAATAATGTAAAAAAAAAAAAAATTTGATTTATTTGGTTGTTGCCTTAACCCAATTAAACTATTAGCCCAACCCAACCTTTTCCTTCAATTTTCGGAACTGGGCCTATTGGGCCCAAGACAGCAGACTCAAGCCCAAGCATCCCCTCCCCTTTACTGCATTGTAAAAAAAAAAATAATATAGTGTGTTCCAGCCGTGATTCGAACCCGGACCTTCTCACACACACACACGCTCACTAACCACTGAGCTGTGAAGCCTTTGTTGTTTAAAACCCAATCCTGATTTTATTTAAACCATCTTTCACGCGAATCTCTTTCTTCCCTTTTCCTCTGCTACTGCTACGCGAGTTCAAACAAAAAGAAAAGAAGCAACTAGCTGAAATCATGGAATTCTTTTACTGCTCTTGACCAAATGATAAATACGTGACATTATAGTGCACCATCATCGCATATAATCAACTAAATCTTTCCAAATTTGAATGCTAATCACACGTAGTCACATTAATCATGGTCAAACCTTCCATCGAGCAATCCAGGCCCCATCCGTATAAATTGAACCTTGGCATAGCTTAACAACTCGCTCACAACTCTCTCTCAACCTCCAATTCTCTCTATTTCACACTGATTATTATTATCAAGCTCGTCGTTGACTTTTGCTTTGACCCGACGTTTACAATCAATTCAATATTGTAAGTTCGATTATTGTTATGGGTTTTCATTATCGGCCTACACACAATGTTTGCCCCATGATTAATTGGGTTAACATTGTGTGATTTAATCAATTGGAAATCTAGGGCTCGATTGGTATGTTTTGGGGAAGAACACATGAATCTATTAGTGTATAAAATTATTTTGAAACAGAGATTATCATCAACTGAGGACACAGATCAGCTGGTAAGGCACGAGTTGTGAAGGGATTGAACCAGCCTTGAGGCCAGGTTCGAGTCCTATGAACAACACATTTTATTTTCTTTTTTTTTTATCCAATTATCTATACATATAACCTTCTAGTCCTTTAAAATAGATTTAAAATACCAAATATGATCTATAAATTCTATAAAATTTATTTTATGTCATTCAAATGTTAAAGTTCATTATCCAATTTTTAGTTTTTCAAAAATAATTTATTTAATATATATTATAAATATTACAAGTTTATTCATTTAAAATTTATAAAATTCAATAAAAATATCTAAACGATATTATTAAACCCCACAAAAATTATCCTAAACTTGTATATTCTTAAACATTTCAGAAAATATTTTTATTTCAGAAAAACCATTTATTTTATATTTTTAATTAATTTTTGTTAGTTTTAATCATAAATAATTCATAATAAATTCATTTTACAATATTTTTGTACCGAAATTTTACATAAATTATTTCTAACTATCTAGAACTGAAATACAATTTTTGATTCAGAAATTCTTTGATTTTAATATTTTTAGATATTAAAGCCATATTTTGACAATTTGAAATAATTAGATTAAATATTCTATTTTCAAGAAAATAATTTTATAAAAATTATTTTCATACTCAAAACCTTATGTTATGATTATATTCAACTTAAGATTTTACAAAGAGACTTTTATTTATTTATTTATTAAATTTCCTATATTTAATAAACAATTTGTTTGTTAATCAAATAAACGTTTATCCCCAATTCGAAGCCCTAGAAATACATATATCTTAGAGTTATTTCCCTTACACATTATCGAATACTTTAGGTTGATCATTTGGGAGTAATCTCAATTCATATTTCGTTGTCCAAGTCCAATTTCAAGTTATTACGTGAACTGTGAGTATTCCTACCCCTTTTTGCTTTTATACATTTTTGGGGTGTTACATGTACACTATTACAATTTCAAATACAAGTTTACATTTTTACAATACAATTCTAGTACTATGTGCATTGCTTACAACGTGCTTTATGCTTAGACATTACATGTGGATTACATTTGTACTTAGTGAAATCATTAACATGGTACAAGCCGACCTTAACATTGGATAGCGCTATTTGGATTGACAACCCGCCTAGATTGATTCTCCCCCTTTTTCATCGGAGAATCCGTGGCCAGTGTTAAGCTTTTATCCATTTATTGGATAAGTACACTACAGTTCATACAGTACATTATACAGTCACAGGGTTGATTTCGCTCATTTGTATGATACATAGTTTACATATTTGCACTGTAGCTTGCACTTGAATTGTATAACTTTTAACCTACTATATATATCAAATCTAGGAATGCTCACCAACATTTCATATGTTGACCAAATCTATTTTGTACATGTTTCAGGTGCAGTTTGATCTAGTGCTTTAGCAAGGAACATTTAGTGCCTTATTTTAATTCAGTTATTTCAATATTTACATTTCATTTAGACAATGTAATTTCCATTTCCATGTAAGACAATTTTGATTATTCAATAATATTTACATTTTAGTACCATGAGCTTTTGAACAATCGTCACTACGTGGCACCTCGATGATTCCGCCATCGGTTGGGGTGTTACAGATTGGTATCAGAGCCATGGTTATAGGGAATTAGGTTATTAGATAAAATGGCCTAGACTATAACCAAACTTTCATGCATAATATTTTCTAAATTGCCTTACCCTCATTTCCCTCTACTTTCTTTCCCCTATCTTTCTCTTCTCCTCCATTTCTCCTCATCCTTCATCCTGGTGCATAGAGATGGTGTCCTACAGGGAGTGGAAAGTCTACATCATCATGGAACAGGGACAGTACCTTTCATGAAGACACTCTTAGGCATAATGCCTACTCTTACTTTTGTTCCTTCAAAGTTGTTGAACTTTAATGAGTGTGATAAGGACACGTGCAATCTGGAAGGGTGGACGCCTGTACACTGGGTTTTCTGGCATAGGCAAGCATAGCGCATAAATCCATTTACGGACCTGTTATGCTTACCTGGGGATTCCTGGAGTGAGTGTTCACTTATAGGCTAAAGCACGTCTTCTTTGATCACCATTGGGTTCAATTCCTTTGAAAAGTCAACGTTCTTGTTGGGCTTTACAGCTAGACAAGGGCACTCCAAGCATTTTATGCAAGCTTTTTCAATAATACTCTCTCGGTTCATATACAATATTTTGTATTTCATGATTTTCATATATTGCTTACAAGTTCATACTTTCATAACCATCTATGGATTTCACAATCACACTTCACCTTACCCTCTTAACCACTTTTTAGATATTCAACACCCTACCCAAATCATATTATTTCTTTTCTCCACATGTTATTTATTTTAAAAAAAACTATAACCTCATACTTTAGCACAAACTAAAGATTTCTAAAACTAGTTTTATTACCTAGCAACTTTACAAAGTACATATTTTCCTCGAACTTAAATTCAATTGATTATTTATTGACGTAACAAACGATTTTCTATATAATGTTTTAAACTATTACAAAGCCTACTTAGCTTGTACTATTTAACAACTTTTGCCTTATGTACAAAACCAAATTTTGAAAATATATTTTTTTTTTTTTGGAATAATACCTAGTCTCTAGAATTTCCATCAACACTCATTCATTTTCAACTTGTTCAAATTATTACAATATTTGGCATACACCACAATCATGTTTTCTTATACACTTGATTATAACCTTTGATCCAAACCCCAAAATTTACACTACTATATAATCTCCTTACTATAAAATAAACTCTTTATCAACTATCTTCACATTCACCATCTCTCACAACCTTGATTCTGCTTCAAAATTTTTCATCATCCTCTCAAGAACTAAATTCATATCCTTCACCTTCTCACACGTGAGCTAGTTACCCATGATAATCAAACCACTAAAAACCTGATACTTGATTCTACAGGATTTTTTTCCCAAAACATCATTGTTTGTGAAACTTGATTTCCTCTTTACTTGACTATTCACTGGACATTTAATTATTCATGATACTTGCGTTTTCATTTTGTACTCAATTTTGTCGCACTCATTAGCATACAACATCTAGAAATTTCCTTGCGTATTATTGTGTATTAACACAGATTGGAAATTTATTATATTTATCATACAAGACTCTACCTTGCATTTATTTGAAACGTTTGGACTTGATACTTGATCTTACAGATGCTTTTCTAAGAAAACATCATTAGTTATTACATGAAACTAGATTTTTCTCTTAATTTGACTACGCATTAAACACCTAATTATTCATGATACTCGTAAAACTTAATGGTTGTAGTACTTACAAACTTGCTTGCATAAACATGCTATCAATTTGCAATCTATGTGAATAATAATTGCTGCACTTAATAGAAGTCATCATGCCTTTTTCAAACAGTCGGGAGAGGCCCTACAACCTGCTCCACGACTGGTGGAGGCTATCAAACATACTCAACGATTGGTAGAGGTCGCTATGCCTTTTCAAACAGTCGGGAGAGGCCCTACAACCTACTCCACGGCTGGTGGAGGCTATCAAACCTGCTCAACAATCGGTGGGATCATAGAAGGACACAAAACCCTAATGTAAGGTAAATTGATGATTCCGGTCCGGAACGTAATCATGAATTTACAGGTGCGTTAAGGTAGTGTGAAATTCTATTGGAGTTCTTGGGTAGGCGTTCAGTACGTTTTCAAGGTATCAAAGGTGTGGTGGGTTAGCTGCGGTACACCCTGTATACAAACACTAATGATGCGTTGAAAGTGAGACTGGAAGTCGAACCAGGAACAAACTCTGTTTGCTTGTTAGTTCATTTAGTCTTTCTGTGGTCAATCAACTCGTACATTTATTCTAGGATTCCTAAAACTTGCAATTTAAGTGATTTACTAGATTCTTATTCTCCTTATTATTCGAGACGAACCTAATCCAAATCCTTAACTCACACCCATCAACCCTCTTATCCAAATCATTCAAATTTTCCAAACCACTGCTACCTTAATTTCTACCCAAACATCCATAACCCTATGTTTCAAATAACTTCGGGACGAAGTTTCTAAAAGTAGGGGATGCTGTGACATCCGTCACTTTTATCCTATTATTATTACACATATATAAATATACATTTTTTTTTATTTCGCATCTCTTATCTTATACGTCACATTTTATCCCCATCTAATAATAATAATAATAATAATAATAATAATAATAATGTAAAAAAAAAAAAAAATTTGATTTATTTGGTTGTTGCCTTAACCCAATTAAACTATTAGCCCAACCCAACCTTTTCCTTCAATTTTCGGAACTGGGCCTATTGGGCCCAAGACAGCAGACTCAAGCCCAAGCATCCCCTCCCCTTTACTGCATTGTAAAAAAAAAATAATATAGTGTGTTCCAGCCGTGATTCGAACCCGGACCTTCTCACACACACACACGCTCACTAACCACTGAGCTGTGAAGCCTTTGTTGTTTAAACCCAATCCTGATTTTATTTAAACCATCTTTCACGCGAATCTCTTTCTTCCCTTTTCCTCTGCTACTGCTACGCGAGTTCAAACAAAAAGAAAAGAAGCAACTAGCTGAAATCATGGAATTCTTTTACTGCTCTTGACCAAATGATAAATACGTGACATTATAGTGCACCATCATCGCATATAATCAACTAAATCTTTCCAAATTTGAATGCTAATCACACGTAGTCACATTAATCATGGTCAAACCTTCCATCGAGCAATCCAGGCCCCATCCGTATAAATTGAACCTTGGCATAGCTTAACAACTCGCTCACAACTCTCTCTCAACCTCCAATTCTCTCTATTTCACACTGATTATTATTATCAAGCTCGTCGTTGACTTTTGCTTTGACCCGACGTTTACAATCAATTCAATATTGTAAGTTCGATTATTGTTATGGGTTTTCATTATCGGCCTACACACAATGTTTGCCCCATGATTAATTGGGTTAACATTGTGTGATTTAATCAATTGGAAATCTAGGGCTCGATTGGTATGTTTTGGGGAAGAACACATGAATCTATTAGTGTATAAAATTATTTTGAAACAGAGATTATCATCAACTGAGGACACAGATCAGCTGGTAAGGCACGAGTTGTGAAGGGATTGAACCAGCCTTGAGGCCAGGTTCGAGTCCTATGAACAACACATTTTATTTTCTTTTTTTTTTATCCAATTATCTATACATATAACCTTCTAGTCCTTTAAAATAGATTTAAAATACCAAATATGATCTATAAATTCTATAAAATTTATTTTATGTCATTCAAATGTTAAAGTTCATTATCCAATTTTTAGTTTTTCAAAAATAATTTATTTAATATATATTATAAATATTACAAGTTTATTCATTTAAAATTTATAAAATTCAATAAAAATATCTAAACGATATTATTAAACCCCACAAAAATTATCCTAAACTTGTATATTCTTAAACATTTCAGAAAATATTTTTATTTCAGAAAAACCATTTATTTTATATTTTTAATTAATTTTTGTTAGTTTTAATCATAAATAATTCATAATAAATTCATTTTACAATATTTTTGTACCGAAATTTTACATAAATTATTTCTAACTATCTAGAACTGAAATACAATTTTTGATTCAGAAATTCTTTGATTTTAATATTTTTAGATATTAAAGCCATATTTTGACAATTTGAAATAATTAGATTAAATATTCTATTTTCAAGAAAATAATTTTATAAAAATTATTTTCATACTCAAAACCTTATGTTATGATTATATTCAACTTAAGATTTTACAAAGAGACTTTTATTTATTTATTTATTAAATTTCCTATATTTAATAAACAATTTGTTTGTTAATCAAATAAACGTTTATCCCCAATTCGAAGCCCTAGAAATACATATATCTTAGAGTTATTTCCCTTACACATTATCGAATACTTTAGGTTGATCATTTGGGAGTAATCTCAATTCATATTTCGTTGTCCAAGTCCAATTTCAAGTTATTACGTGAACTGTGAGTATTCCTACCCCTTTTTGCTTTTATACATTTTTGGGGTGTTACATGTACACTATTACAATTTCAAATACAAGTTTACATTTTTACAATACAATTCTAGTACTATGTGCATTGCTTACAACGTGCTTTATGCTTAGACATTACATGTGGATTACATTTGTACTTAGTGAAATCATTAACATGGTACAAGCCGACCTTAACATTGGATAGCGCTATTTGGATTGACAACCCGCCTAGATTGATTCTCCCCCTTTTTCATCGGAGAATCCGTGGCCAGTGTTAAGCTTTTATCCATTTATTGGATAAGTACACTACAGTTCATACAGTACATTATACAGTCACAGGGTTGATTTCGCTCATTTGTATGATACATAGTTTACATATTTGCACTGTAGCTTGCACTTGAATTGTATAACTTTTAACCTACTATATATATCAAATCTAGGAATGCTCACCAACATTTCATATGTTGACCAAATCTATTTTGTACATGTTTCAGGTGCAGTTTGATCTAGTGCTTTAGCAAGGAACATTTAGTGCCTTATTTTAATTCAGTTATTTCAATATTTACATTTCATTTAGACAATGTAATTTCCATTTCCATGTAAGACAATTTTGATTATTCAATAATATTTACATTTTAGTACCATGAGCTTTTGAACAATCGTCACTACGTGGCACCTCGATGATTCCGCCATCGGTTGGGGTGTTACATGTACTCACCAATACATTATATGTGTTGACAAATTATTTTGTATATGTTTCAGGTGACGTTTGATCTTACTTGCTTCCACGCTTAGGATGGACCTAGTGCTTTAATAAAAGTTGAACATTTATTATTTATGTTTGAAATTTCTATTAAGACTCTTTGTATTTCGTTTTGAATAATGGAAGTTATTTGCTATTAATATTTACAATTTAGTCCATGTGCTATTGAACAATCGTCACTACGTGACACCTCGATGTTTCCGCCATCGGTTGGGGTGTTACACATAGCAAGTTGACAAGAAGAACAAATAGTGGGTTTCGGCAATAAAGAAGTAATAGACAAAACTCCAGACTTATTTAAAATAGAAATAACATCAAACGACACATGTCCTAAACGTGAATGCCATAATTCATAAGAAGCTTTATTTGAGAAATCAGCAACAAACGCCCGTGGCCCATCTTGAATTACATATAAGCCATCAACTCGTCGTCCTTTAGCGAGAACCTGTTTTGTTTTCCGATCCTGAATATCAAAATAATGTTGAGAGAAGAGAACATCAACAGGATGATCATCAGTCAACTTGCTAATAGATAATAACTTTTTAGTTAGATTGGGAACAACAAGAACATCACGAAGAGTAATATTATCACAAAGTTTATATGACCCTTTATGCGTAATAGGAAGTTGGGCACCATTACCAAACATTACCCGGTCAGCACCTGTATAAGGGGTCGAGTGATGAAGGCAATCCGGTTTTGGAGCCATATGCTCATTTGCGCCAGAGTCACCTGTCCAATCTAGCGTGTCATTATTAACATGACATTGCGCGTGAAACGCCTTTGCTAAATCATCATCCACAACAGGGGCCTGAGATGCATACGTATGAAGATTGGGACAAGCCGAAGCATAGTGACCGTTCGTCCGACAAAGTTGGCAGTGAGGCGGACGACGATTACTACCACGACCACGACCAGCACCAGAATTTGATGCTCCACGAGTGTAGGAGCCGCGGGCTGAAGAACCACAGCCCCTACCATTACCTGGGTCGTGTCGATTGTTACTGTAAAAGGCAGCAGGAGGGTGTGCAGTTCCATGTAAAGATTGTAAGAACATCTCATGGCTTTCGGCTTGGGTGATTAAATCAGAAAAAGATGGTGCAGGCTTGGATGCACGCAAAGCAGTAGAAAATACCTCATAGGACGGGCCGAGTCCACAAAGAAACCAGTGTAGTTTATCAATATCAGCGACCGGATGTCCGATGGCAGCAAGCTGTTTGCAAAAGATTCTTAAATTTGTGAGAAAATTCAGGGACAGAGGAGTTACCTTTGGTTAGTGCACGAAGAGAGTCACGAAGGGATTGAACCCTTTCAACAGAAGCATTACTATAAGCATTTTCCAGGGCTGACCATATTTCACGGGCACTTTCCAAGCCAAGAACTTCAGCAGCAGCAACTTCTGTGAGAGAAGAAAGAAGAAGGAGGGCTGCCTTTTGATCATTAGTTGTCCAGGATACGAAATCAGGGTTCGTTATTGGTTTGTTGTCTACCTGGATAGTCGCCGGCGGCGCACAGGAAGTTCCATCAATATGTCCTTGAAGCCGATGAAGGGCAAGAAGAAGACGCATATGATTGCGCCATACCAAGTAATTGGAGGATGAAAGCTTGATTGGGGTAAGATGAGAGGTATTGTTGAAGGGAAGAGAGATATCAGAGGTGGCAGGGGAAGAAGCCATGGCGGCAGCAGGAGGATCGAAGAGAAGAAGAGGGGATTAGGGTTTGAGAAGGGTTAGGCTGATACCATGTAAGGATTTGTAAATCAACCTCAATAATCTCTTGAGGGATTGGTACATATATTTATAATAATTGGGTACAAGTTTACAAGGAAAGCAAATAAATACAAATAATACAATTATAAATCTTTTTCTTTAATACATAGGCATCATATATTTACATATTACAACTGGAACATAAGATGCAAAAGGGATGTAACTATGTGATAAATTGTTCAGGTATATTCATGCATGTGTATCTTTTTTTTTTTTTTCCCAAATATTTTTATGAAAAAATTGATCTGTCATCCATATCTCAAGTAAGTTTTTACCATAATAAAAGTTACATTACATATCACAACTGTATTGTAATAAAGAAATCAACAAATTTCATAAACTCAGTGGTTCGCAAACCGCTCTTACAGAACCATGAATATTTGATATGATAGGTAGATAAGCATTATTATATGCATAACCATTAGTAATTATCAATTTCAATTACCCACTTAAGATAAAACCCCAATTTTAAGAACTCAAAATAGCTCATATGCTTGACAAGATATTAGAGGCAATGTTGACAATGGTCCACGAGTTTACTAAATTGTTTTTGTAGGGCTATTTCAAGTTTTTTCTTATTAATCAAAAACTTTTATTCAAAAATGTGTCAAAGACTCAACTCAAACAAACAAAATTATTTGAAACATGGATAACTGAAAAAGAGAGACAGAGAAAGTCAACAACATTGAGCATTTTACAACAACCGGTGATAAAAAGCACGATACTGAAGCAAACACATAGCAAACTTTGATCTAAATTTCGCTTCACAAATAGATTGAAATACAATAACATTATTTGCAACATTGAAGTTGTTTTTCATTAGGGAACTATATTTTCCTTAAACAAGACGACGACATTTCATGACATTAGAGTGATAAAACACTTGTATTGTGTTACAAGAAGTGAGGTTATAATTGTGGGCCTCATTTACTTGTTATTAGAAGAAAAAACAGAAGAATATATAGGTCACAAAATTAGGAAAGGAAAACAGAGAGAATGACATAAAAAATTAACTTTTAGAGTTTTTAATTGCAATGTCAAACCTCATGAAGTCGTCATCTAATTCCAAAAGTACAGTCGACTTTATAGTTTTTTCTTTGTTCCAAGAAAGACATGCTAAATCTTTAAGCCTCAAATATAAATGTCTAAGTTACCCTTTAACTCCTTAAATATTTATAACAGCCTCAAATTCAAGAATATCATCTTCAAATTCATCATGTATATTAATACTGTATTTCTACTTTCTATGAAGAAAGAAAAGACAGATCAAGATTTTATAACTATTTGGCATGCAAAATAATAAAGGAAAAGAAATAGTTAACATGCAATTCAAGTGACTGAAAAAATGTTTCTTTCACAATCAAGTGACCAGCCATTCAACTATTTTGCAAAACAAGTGAGAAGACAAAAAGAAGATAGGCAATAAGAAGCGAAGAAGATTACCTTGAAAAGTATGAGGCAAAGAGCCTAGGGTAAGCATCTCAAACTCAACCAAATAAATTTTGAACGTTGGAATTTGTTCAACAATAATGGGCTTTATTATCTCCTTTGCAGTCTTGCAAATTGCTTACGAATACAAACGGATTACAAAAGAAACCACAAAAATGAACATAACCAGTCTTACTATTCTATCTTGTCAAGATAAGGCCACATGTATTCGATGAACTTGTTAGGCCAATCAACCTACATTGATCCACAAAAACATCATACCAGCTTACAAAATCCAGCCTTCATTTAGAAAGTAGGATAGTTTTCATAGGTGATATACATACCCGATCTACATCCGGGTTCTTAACCCACAATGGTATCTTAGGAAGCATTCGTAGCAGAGTTTCAGAGTCCCGTTCGACTAACGGACGAATGACATGATCCTGCCAAAATAATTCACCATCCTAAATGATAAATTAGACAGTTCCCAAAACACCCTTTAAGCTTAACTGAACAAATACTGATAAGAGGTTACTACTGCTACTATCCATCAATTTCAGATGTTTCACATATAAAACACATATAAAACCCACAACATAGCAAGAGAAAATCTTTATAAATATCAAGTTTGTATGTGAGGATCGAATTGTCAAAACAAAGACTATGATCAAACAAGTATATCAATTCAGGTGCGGAATCCCTGAATCGATTACGAAATGATAATAATACTAGCAAAACACACAAATCACTTTCAAAGTTTCCATTTCATTATAAACAAGCTTGATAATCTTTACAAAAGAGTTTTTACAATGATATAATCTAAAATCAGACTCAAAGAAACCCTAGGGAGAGAACACACTCAACGGAGGGAAACAAAATGACAACTGTTAACTTTAAAATCTGATTCAGCCTATTTATAGAACTGCACATTCGACCATACGTATGGGCGAATGTGCACGCTCGACCTTTCAAACGGGCGAATCAGCACTAATCACTACAAAACTTCTCCTTCGACCTTGAGCTGCTCCCTTCGACCAAAACTTTCATCTTTGACCATGTTTAATTCTACCTTCGACCATTCGATATTGACAAAACTAGATTATATGTGTAATCCAATAGCATTAGTCGCACAATATGCATCAACAAAGTTATTTAGTTAAAACCCCAAATCATAACCCTTTATGAATTCTAAATATCGAAAATCAACAACAAAGGAAAATGAGAGGGAAGATAAAGAAGGGACCTGGTTCAAGAAAAGTGAGCCAGAATCCTGCAAAATAACAAAAATCGTAAATAAACATAAACATTAACAACAAACAAGATAAGGAAGATTCTGAGATTTCCAGTGAAGAACTGTAAAACGGGATTGAATGATATATAAGGGGTCAGGGGTTACAAATTAAATGAGAGTAATTGAAAGAGAAAATTGATGGATTCATTAACGCTATAGTAATTGAAAGGGGGTTACAAATTAAAGGGGACTAATTAAATGGAAGTACTTGAAGGATTTATTGTGGGTTGGGGTTATGAAAGGCAAGGTATAGCAGAAGAAGATTCATAACAACATGGTAATGTCGTTTGTAGAAGAGGGTAGTGTTGTTTCTTAAGGTGCAGGGGTATTTAGGGTATAATTAGCGTTAAAAACTGAGATTTTCAATGGGGCTTTTCAACTCCCATCTTAAAATGTAAGTGATTTTACTATATTACCCACCTTTGGTCCTTAATAAGGTACTAGTGGAGGACCCGCGCGTTGCCGCGGGAGATTCACGCGTGAACCCCTACGTGTCTGATATAAAATTCGTTTATGCAAGCAGGATACTGTAGTAAGAACCTACGCGTTGCAGCGGAGACGACAATCTGTCACATTCATTTCAACTACTTCTGCATTGCAGATAGAACCAATTATCCTTATTTTTATTATTAATTTGCATCCAACATTTTGAATCCGATTGTTTTGTAACCATCATGCGTCGCAAATAACTAGGGCTGGCAATGGGTAACCTGTATAAGACACGAAAAGACCTGTTAACTGAAAAATATACTATGTCATTTTTTTTAAAATAATTAGAATTAAGAGGCAAAGATCCTTTATTTATCTTTTTTGGTACATAAAACTGTGTTATAAACATGAGATATAAGTAGTTAAATGAGTCATGTTCATGTTTAGAACTTGATTTGTTCATGTCAACAGAGACCTGTTAAACCTGTTAAGACACGATTTGCCAGCCCTACAAATAACGTAATTCAACTTTTCTTATGTCACGTTTCTTTTATCAGGATGTTTATACTTTATCCTATTTAAACACAAAAGGTTTACTAAACATTGTCTCAATTTCAAATGTTTTTTTCCGGACTTTAAAGCACCCACCAACTGTCTGTTTAAATGCATAACTGAGTGCTCGAAATTTTGATTTTGAAAATTGAAGTAAGCATCTCCCAAAATTGAATACTATTTGGTTTTCAAATAGCTGCTTCAACTAATGAAGGATGGTTTTGCCAAAAAAAACTAATGAAGGATGGAGGCATCCTTAAGGTGTAGAGGTTGTTAATTACGGGGTCCCATGAAAAATTGTGTTACTACATGATGACTTCTATATATATATATATATTATATATATATATATATATATATATATATATATATATATATATAATTTGGATCATTTGAGAACACCATTTAAGGAGAGAACCAAAGAACCAAGTGTGAACACAAAAACCCCTCCACCAAAAGATAAAAAAATAATAAAAAAATATATAACCTAAAAAAATAAAAAAAATAAACACACCAAAATGTTTGTTTAGTGTTAATCTTTCTAAAAAACAAAAAAAAAACAAAAAAAATGGCCTTTTTTACGTCATAATTACGTCAGGTCTTATGCACATGTGCATTTTGCTGTTATATATATATACATACATATACCGTATGCACATGTGCATTTCAGTATTAGAGCACACTTTTGAATAAATTATCAATTGCCATAATGAAATGATCATTAAATTGACGTGATATGATATATAAGATGGAAAAAAATTTATTCAATAATCTTTAAATAAACGCGAAGTGCATTTCACTATTATAGTTAGGTTTTTATTTCATGGGTTTAGCTTTAGGGTTTAGTTTTTAGGTATGATGGGAATGGGGTTAGGTTTTTTTTGGGGTTGTTGGTGAATAAACTTAAAAAAACCTCTATCTAAAATTATAAAATAAGATAATTGTACTACATGCACATGTGCATTTCACTATTATATTTAAGTTTTTTAATGGGTTTAGCTTTAGGGTTTAGTTTTTGGGTATGGTGGAAGAGGGGGTATCTTTTTTTGGGGGATGGGATGGAGCGTTTTGGTTTTGGGGGGGGGGGGTGTAGGGTTAGCTGCACATGTGCATTTCACAATTGGGGGGGGGGGGGGGGAGGTTGGGGCGGTGTGGGGATGGGGGGTTTAGGTTTTTAGGGAGTGAGGTGGGTGAGTTTAGGTTTTTAGGGGGTGGAGGTGGGGTTTTCAGGTTTTTTTTTGTTTGTGTTGACAATGGTTCTCTAGTTCTCTCCCTAAAGTTGGTTCTCGTATGATCCCTACCCTATATATATATATATTATATATTATATATATATATAATATATATAGATGGGGGTTTAGGTTTTTAGGGAGTGAGGTGGGTGAGTTTAGGTTTTTAGGGGGTGGAGGTGGGGTTTTTAGGTTTTTTTTTTTGTTTGTGTTGACAATGGTTCTCTAGTTCTCTCCCTAAAGTTGGTTCTCGTATGATCCCTACCATATATATATATATATATTATATGTCAATTATAAAATGAAAACCTGCTTGAGTTGATAAAACCTTCGAAAACCCATGTAAAAAACATTTTTTTTTCTTTGAAAAAAAATAACCAATATAAAATACATGTTTGTAAGCGTTTTGGACCAAAAAATAAAAAAAGCCCCGATGGGATTTTTTTAAAAAAATAAATAAAGTTGCTAAAAACATAGGTAAATAGCTGAAAAATATGTTTTTTTAGCTACTTTGTTTATATTTTTTTAAAAAAATCCCATCGGCGCTTTTGTTATTTTTTTTGCCCAAAATGCTTAAAAACATGTATTTTACATTGGTTATTTTTTTTCAAAAAAAAAATAATGGTTTTTTACATGGGTTTTCCAATGTTTAGGAAAATTGTTTTGTGTAGGAAGTGTTTTCAACCGTTGGATCAAATCTGATTAAATCTTTTGATGAAGGGCATTATAGACTTTTTATCCATTTTATTAATTATCATAGACCCACTAATTTAGCATCTAAAATCAGGATATTTATGACATTTAATCAATTTAAAATAAGTAATTCTTCCTCATTTTCATAACAATCATAAGATATTCAATCTTTTTAACAGTTGTGGATTTGTTATGTGATTTTTATCTAAAATCCCCTGCAACAATAATGTGTTTGTTAACATGCATGAATAAGTAGTGTTTTATACGAATAAGTAGTGTTTTATATGAATAAGCATTGTTTTTTATAAGGTGTTTTGTTAACAGGTGATGATATAATAAGATGAAGAATACGATTGTTAGACAAGATGAAGAAGCCGAACCTAACAGAAGATGAAGAATCGCTAGAGAAGATGAAGAAGCCTGTGTTTTTTTTATGAGAGAGATTTAGATGAGAGAGAAACACTATAATCTATTATTTTGAAGATTTAGATGATAGAGAAGAATCCCATGAATTAAGGGATAGACAAACGGTTACTATATCAAATTAAACAAAATGACATTAGTGCCCTCTTGTAAAACACTTATTGGACCATCCTACCCTTAATTATTAAATTATAATTACTAGAATCTTTAGAAGCCTAAACTTTTAATCTAAACCATCCATTTCTAGATCCAAAGGTTGAAAACACTTCCTACACTTCCTACATAAAACAAATTTCCTACAGGAACCCTACCCTATATATATAAAGAAGCAACAACTACCTGGTTAAATAGAGTCTATTATATCCAATTTTAGAAATAAAAAAAATCATTTATCATCGTTTAATTTGTCAACGTGTCTAATGTTATCAAGATGTTCAAGAAGGCAGATGAAACAAAACTAAAACTTAAATTTAAAAAGGTAAATAAACCACAAAATCATACCACTTTCTTTACATTTTCAAGCTCCACAAGAGCATGTATCTTCACAGCAAAACTATAAAGCAACATTAAGTAGCATAACTCACAAAAAAAGAACAAAACATAGAGTTCATATCTTATTACTATAAACATAACCCCTTTTCATGTGTGATAAATGTGGATCTTGCAGTTGGGGATGGCGTATCAGATGGCTTTAACACTGAGTAACATTTTTTTTTTTACCAAATCAATCACTGCTTGAGTCATATTTCAACTTGCCAAAATGCAAAAAAATTTTGAGGTATTACCTTCAAACCAAAATAAAGATCTTGTCAAGATATTGATGGGGATGATATTCTGGAATATTCAGACGAACAACAGCTCGGGGTCGGGCCTGATAAAAAGGCTAAAAAAAAATAGTTTTCTTAAAGCTACTAAACATCCATCAAGATATAACTACCCGCAAATTGCTATTATTTTTATGACAAACTAAAAAAAAAATATCATGTGTGAGAAGGCTAATCCAACGCTAACTTTTGAAACCGTAATTTGTTTCAAATTGAACAATAATAGAGCAACCAAATATTAAATTCCATATAATTAAAATAAATTTAAATTGAATATCTCAAATTCATCATCAATGACACTGATTACTTTTAGAAAATTCTGTTCAATAATCTTGTCAAGATATTGATGAGAATGATCTTCTGAAATATTCAGATATACATCAGCACGAAAATGATAAAAAAGGAGAAAAATATAGTTCTTAAAGCTACCAAACATCCATCAGGATACAACTACCCACAAATTGCTATTATCTTTTATGACAAAGGAAATCATCTTAAATGATAAGATCATAATATTAATAGTAGTTTTCATCTATTAAATGGAAAACTATATAGCTTCATAAAAGTGTTGAATGGTAAGTGTATGGTTGGTTATTACATTACAACTACAAAAACATGTTCAAATCATATACATGGTAAAAAAGCTAAACAAAAAAAAACTATAGTTTTTAAAGCTACCAAAACATCCATCAGGATATACAACTACCGTAAATTGCTATTATCTTTTATGACAAAGGAAAAAATAAACATGTGTGAGAAGCCTAATCCAACGCTAACTTTTGAAACTGTAATTTGTTTCATATTGAACAATAATAGAGCAACCAAATACTAAATCTGACATAATTAAAATAAATTTAAATTGAATGTCTCAAATTCATTAGCAATGACACTGATTACTTTTAGAAAATTATGTTCAATACATATGGTGTTGCTGAAACTATAAGTGATTAGGGATAAAGCATTGCGAGTATCTTAAAGCATTATTAATTGAATATGTCGATTCTTGAACCATGACAGCCAA